>JAQFYH010000433.1:0-12814 GCA_034694405.1 Scolopendrellopsis subnuda
TTGCCCCCCCCCCCCCCGGTGGCGTATTTCCGTTTGCTACTTGGATTCAGCGCTTTGGGTAATTATTTGTTATACCAAGCGTCCGCTCCGCTCTCGAAATATTCATATCTAACATTATTTTAATGGTTAGGAAGCTGTCTTACTTGTTAGAGAACATCTAAGTTAATTTTACAATAAGATAGTGAATAAGTTATGTGCTGTAAATTAATAAAATACCGTACAAATTGGGCTGAAAATGCGAATGAAAGTTAGATGCGATAAAAGCTATAGATAAAACGTAGTACGTACAGTATTTTATTAATTTACCGATCACTTCTTCACTATCTTATTGTACGTAAAGTTAGATCTTCTCTAAGAATCTTCCTAACCATTAAATACTGGTAGTGCTAGATATGAATAAGTTTGGTATAAAAAATATTACCCAAAGCGCTGAATCCAAGTAGCAAACGGAAATACACCCCCCGGTGGCTGAACAATTCTACACAAGTAGTTTATAAGGAAGAAAATGCAGAAGAATATGGACAATCTCTCCTCGATACTTTACGATAGTAATAGTCGACGAACAGTGAGATTGATTTTAATGTTTGTGAGATTTACCTTGTTAATAAAGTTACATTTCTGATAGAATGAACGATTTGTCATTTTAATCAATTAGAAAAGAAAAAACAATTTTATTTCTTTAAGTTATTTAGCCCCGATCTGCTAGGTATAGTAGAAATACTGCAACTGAACTTATATGTTAAAGCACCAGATGATAAAATCATATGTGAATAATTTTTTTATATCACTGTTCCTTTGTAATTTTCTCTGTCAGGGTTTAAATTCCTGCAACACAAGTAATGCGAAAACGTTTGTACTTGATATTCCAAGTTGCTCCTACAGCAACTTAAAAAAAAATCAAGCAAGAACTAATAATCAGAAGCATTTACTATCTGTTATTCATACCATAATTTAGTATTTACATGGCCCACAAAATAAATGCTTACTTAAAGCTCGATGAGAGTGAAAGGCAATGCTTCTAAAGTAAAGGTAAATTCATTAGAAAAGCCAGTAAATACTTAGATTTTACAAGTAAAAGGCAACATTTAATTTTTAAGGATAGACATTCACGGACACACGACAGATTTTTCTAAACAATTTCGTAAATTCTTGTGCCGCTAAAAATACAGCGGCTCACGTCTTGATGTACGAAAAAAAAATGATCAAAAGTAAGTACTCGTGCTTGAGTGGCATAAAAATACATAAAAGTATTGCAAAAACGTCTAGAAAAATCTCTCTATGATGTATTCTCTTCTTTTTTTTATTTCCAATCTGAAGATACAGTTTCTAATATGAGTGACATAAAAATGTAAAGGAATGCAAAGCACTTTGTAATTGTACAGTCATAATGGAATTAGCTAAAGAAAATCTTTGTAGCAACTTGGTTTCTGATCCATGCACGACTTGCTGAATTGGGTTCTAACTCGAAAGTTGAAATTGGGAAATTCTTTCAACAGTTGCATTTTCAAACTTCTCAATATTATATTGTAACAATTGGAAATACGAGTTTAACACCCTTAGTTATTAACACTAATCGAAGTCGCAGCAGAAACTATACGTGTGATTGCCCTTTCGTCTTATCTGCATCTCTTTCATATCTCGTCGGAATTTCCAGCTAGTAAGATTTGTAGGCGGAATTGAATTATTTCTATTTTAAATTGAATTTCATCGTGTTACAGAGAAAGATAATTTGGTAAGTGTGAAGGGGGGTCTTAAGGTTGAGCGATCAGATGTAAAAGCAAAAAAAAACCACGAGATCCACCCACTCAAATGCTTCATAAAAGGCATGTGTGTTTTTGTACGTAATTACAAGGGAGTCACGCCACGCGTGGCTTCCAAAAAAACCGCGCTTGTTTGGTGTTGATTTAGGCGTGAGATTTTTCCATGGATGCAATATTATGTGGAAATACAGTATTTGCGGTATTCTGTTTTTACTTTTAACCAAAACACGTAAATAATTTCCGTACCGTATACGAAAACTACAGAAAATGCTATCCACATAACATCACACTTTTTTCAGCTCTCCGGAATAATAAAAGAACGTTTATATTCGTACTCTGTTCTGGAATGCAGCGTTTACAACATTTCTATTAAGTTTTCAATTTAGGATTTTTAAACAAGGGAGCATCCTTCCCCGAGATTTGAACCCCGGTCTGCACGTTTAATAGCAGTCTAACCTTAGAGAAATCAGAAGGATGTTTTCTCTAAGGTCTAACTGACTACGACACCGGCTAAATTGAGAAATAAGTTACTTCTTTTCAAGTTTATTTTGAAATTTAAAATGATTATTTACCATTACATTTTTTGAATTATCATTTATCATGCTACAACACAGAGCCGAAGCGGTTTTGAAGCGACAAAAATTCAAAGGTCGAAAGTTAAAATATTCCGGGCGTCGTTACTGTACGAGGTAAAAGTATTATTTCGGTATTTTTGTAAAGCGAATTGAAGCTACGCAGTGTTAATTCATGTAATAAATCATATTTTTCAGTGCCATTAGATTTGTAATTACATTGTCATGCAATCAAGTAAAATAGGATATCAATAATTCTAACTTTCACCGCAGCTCTTACTCGTAAAATATCAGATCGATCCCTCAATGGAACTATGATCACAGTAATTATGTAAGTAGATATACAACACTGTGTAAACTAGTTCAGTAGTATGAAGACTGTTTGATAAAGCCACGCATTCAGCTTAACTAGTACCATTTGCATTATCTCTAGCTGATGTCTGGCAACGCAAAATATTTTAAAGACATAAATGGGTATAACATCCTGGATAAATAGTAATGGAAACAGTCCGATTGTCTATACAACATTTCTAGTTCAAACGGAATGACAGTATTCCAAACATGCCAAACGGATTAGAAAAACGAGAGACCCGATTTTTAAATAATGTATTTCTTGTATTATGTAAAAAAGAACATGCACAGTTAATTGCACAGCCCACGCTATTATGTTTATATCATCTATGGCACGCCGTAATCATCCTACCCCGTTCGGGCTTTAGTATAAATAATCAAGTAAACGTAGTAGCAACAAAATTATGGCCCAGAAAAAAAAAAGGAACACAACCCAGTCATGATCTCGTTTATCGCGGTTGGACAGACTAAGGTTTTCGAACCTTGAGGTAAATAATTGCGATTCTAAAGTACCGTGAGTGTTTTTGCTATAGAACAAAAGAGTATTACGAAGCTTCGGGGTTGTAGCGAAAAAAAAAGTTTTTCACCTTTCACTGCGCATGAATCCTCTTGGCAGTAAGACGAAGAAGAAACAATAACCAGCCAGTAGTTATATAATTATTAAAGCCTTGGTTAATTATTTTTCATAATAATAATAATAATATATTATACCTAAGGAAAGTATAGGTTCTAAAACAAAAGGTGATTAGCATCTGCATGGCATCGCAATCAGCTAATTTCCTTTACACCGATAGTTCGACTTCAATGACCGTCTGACCGAAAAAATTATCCCACCGCCACCCCCTCACACATCGTCAGATCCTGGTGAAAAGTATATCAGTAGCCAATGAGATTGCGAATGTCTACTGGTGTTACTGACACGCCAAGATAAAAGGGGTGATGGGGGTTGGTCGTGTGGGTTTTTAGCAAAATTTCGATAGACTGAGATAGATTAGTTACTAAGCATTATAAGTTATAATGCAAAGATAAGCGAAATATTGCACCTCGAACAGGCCGGTGTTTCAATAAAGTAGGTATATTTTGCTGCTCAGGCAGTTTAAACGCACTCCTTTACCGATTGGACAGCATAGGACAATTTTAAAAATGTACAGAGTATTATTTTTGCTTCTGAAAAGAATCAAGCAGTTTGTTTTCGGAAACGAACCAGACAGAACTATTTTTAGTTTGACATAGATGTTACTTCGGTATACTTACTTGTTAGTCGCGACTTACAATCCTCTTATGTAGTCAGGGCTCTGACGAATCTACTGGCTCTTCAGCCTGGTTTACTGCTCATCTACAGTAACAGAATTGGCGTTTAGATGAATGTAAACTTTCACCCTGTGCTATAATTATAGTGGTACGAAAGAAACGATATTGGACGGTATTAAGAGTATAAATTACTCGGTGAAAATAAACTTGATTACTGTATTTTCATCTAATCGATTATATTATTCAAAAAGCCATACGTACTTCCAATCTGTAGATTTTTCGACTGGTCGAAATAAGTAATAAAATAAGACAATTAATTATTACTTGTAAAATATAATATATAAATAGTTAAGAACAACGTTTTCTCGCAATTGTATTATTATTAAATAAAAACAAATTCAACTTTATTAAAATAAAATTACACTTGCGTTATAGATGTTTCAATGTTTAAACGACTTCACAAACACTATGTGTCTAAAAACTTAACAAGATACTTCTTATAGAGTAAATTCCTTCTTTTTATAAGTTGCATATATGAGAAATCATTGGTGTATGTGCTGTAATTGGTCTTTCTAACAAAATGCGTGTTGTGGCCGCCGAAGTCTTTAGCCTCGTAAACTGCAACCAGTCCGCTAATAACACAGTGGCAACGTATTATTATCCCAACGCCGCTGCAGCCGCCGAAAGCAGCTCCTCTTGCTCTAGGAATGTCTCAATTGCCTAGACCAATTTTTTTTTGCTGTTGGTTAAAATTAAAGAAAAACTTTCACGTTTTTTGACACCCACACAATGTTTGTGAGTGCACTGAAGGCGAGAGTGTAAGTTTAAGTACTTGTTTTACTACTTCAGACAAGTTTACAGACACCAAAGTGCACTTACCAAGTTTTTTCTTTAAAATCTTGAGATCTGGGTGGGTATTTTCGACTCTCGATCATCCCTGTTTTCATTCTTACTGTTGGAGTAGGTCTGGTATCGATTCTGTTCGTATAGCAACGTGGCACCAGAAAGAAGATTCGAAATTACGAATGTGTGCGTGTAACACGGGTTACGTAGATTTCGTGAAGACAGACACGAGCGCTTGTATACGCAACCACTAGTTGACATCGAAACGGACCATAAAGATCAAATTATGTCGACCAACAAAAACAGTAGAGACCATTTCGGGACCTGATATCGTTCCAAAAATATTAGCGTTGATCATGACATGGTCGATCAAATAAACTTATGAGCAACAAGCTCCTTTTGTGCCGGTTTATCCGTTCTTAACTTCTTATGCTTCTCATCTGCTGTTTTAAATTATTTCTACGCACTGACTGTAATTTGTATAATTACAAAAAAAATATTAAAAAAATTCGAGAAAAAGTTCAAAAATTGCGAGAAAACGTGAAAAATCGCGTAAAAACCTGAACAATTGCGAGAAAAAGAGACTGAATAGTCAATTTTTAGTCAAAAAATTACAAAATGGCATGGGAAGGCCCAACAGATGCAGTGGCCCCCCATAGGCAAAAGTTGAAATGACGCCCCTGTTGAGTGACTGTTTTATTGGGCTCGTGATAATGGACGTTTCTAATTTCGAAATAATGGCTAATCAAAACTACGTCGCCGAATGGATGTCATGGATCGACCCGGAAAAATACTGTACAAAATAATGGGGGCCGGAAAAGTCCCGTTGACGGGTTATTAGCCTCCGTGCAACTTTTTTTTTCTGCAAAAAAAAGTGCGAGGAATGTCGGGTGAAAATTATTAATTGCGAATTGACAGCCGAGGTGACGTCAGTGGTAAATGGCGAGAGATCGAAACAAAAAAAGAAGAAGAAGAAATAGTTCTGAAACAAAAACAATGTGGAATTATGACACAGCGAAATTTTGAACCTGTCAACATCTGACCGCACTCTTTTTCTTCTTCTTCTTAAAAACCACCTCTCTCTCTCTTTCTTATCGAGGAGAGACTTTTTTTTTATAGGAAATGAGTGTTGGAAGGGGGTTTCGCAAAAAAAATTAATTCGTACTTTATTCGTTTATTTTTTTATATAAATTATTATGGAGCGTTCGTGAACGCGGATGTATCTACTTGAGATTTTTGGTACTTCATTTTTCTCTGCTACTGCTGTGAACTTTTTATAAAACTCTTATATTGTACGAGGAACGAATTCCGCACTTCATCAGAGGTAGATCGCATATAAAACCATGCCCAGCCCCAGTGCTTTGGAAAAATTGGAGCGCTTGCCAAAATTTGCTTATTCAAACCCGAAACTTTGCATATTACCGAGTATTATACTCGGTACTATGTAAAAGCAGAAGATATTGTCCAACTTTCAGACAGATCACTCACGCGTGATATTCATTTATTGTCATCATACTTTAAATGTAAAATGTACTTAGGAGTAAACAACACGTCGAGAATTGAATGTTTCGCCAATAATTCTAGCGTAAATATTGCTTTGGAACACGATAATATTGATATGGATTTTATTCAACAATGATTTATTACAATCTCACATCAACTACCGCATATTAAAAAAATTCAATTTTTATCAAACCATTTCATTTCGAACCACTTCCAGCTTCCACTTAGATTTCCAAACGACAATCTTCCACGAAATATTAATGTTTGGTTTTTCGAAATAGCGTCCATTTTTAAGCTGCTAACACACACACTACATTTTTATGATAAAATAACCAAGATTAAACCCAACTCAGAAAATGGGCATTTTATACACCACGTCGAGTTTGCGTAAAATTAAATTATCAATATTTGACAACCTCCAAATACTGCAAAATTTGTGATTGAAAATCCAGCAGTATGATGTCTTTATTTTCATCTCCCTCGGGCGTTGCATGATTAGTCCGCTTCTTTCTTTTTTCGCTAAAAGGCCATAAATTGACCAACTATCATTATTTGTCCTTTTACGATCGATGCAGAAATTATTACGAGCAAAAAACAGCAGCGTTGATGCGATGGCAGATAAAGAGACGAAGTGAGCAAACGTCCTTGAAGGTATCCTAACGGCAAAGGGTAGTCGACCTCTGGAGGACGCCGAGTCGGTCCAACGACCATCATCAACCGTAACGTCAACCATCCTCTTCTTCTTCTTTCTGAAGACGGTGGAATTCTTACTAGATGTACAAATAGCGCGTCAACGTAGCTGATGAAAATGTTCTTTTTCCAATATTATACGTGTAGAAACAAGAATTTAGATGTATTCACTAGGTAGTTATAATACCGATTTTTTTTTTTAACATTTAAAAATAAAAAATGGATCTTCAACCATATCATTTTGACAAATCTTGTGCAAATTAGTCGCTATTACGCTGTGCAATATTCACATTAACATTGGCAAGAGCAAGTGCTAAATGTGACACACTCGTGGCGTGGGGATACTGTGCCATGGGTCGTCTGTCAGATTGGGCCCCCTCTCTGCACCTGACAATATTTGCGATCGGCTGGCCTTTTGACGGCTGGTTGTGAGTATGCAGGATAAATAATAATCTTATTAATCTGTTACTTGTTACCGAATTTTCGCGATTCTCTGATATCAAAGAAGCTAAACTACATATTACGATTAGATGATAATTAGTTCCATCGTTCAGTTACCAACCAACTAATTTAAATTACTTTCTATATTTGGGCTAAACGTGCAGAACAATCGCTATTCTAAGTCCCTGCAGTTGTATTGTAACTGTTAGACCCATAACAGCAAATATAATATGTTTTATAATATCGTGCTAATCAAACCATTCTGATTCTAAATACAGCGTCGCAGGCCGGTTGGCCACAACACAGATCAGATGTGTTTTTTTTTTAAATTACGTTATTTGAACAAGCCATGGCGTGAAGAATTGTGATTTATAATGACGGGTTTTGAGCAATATATTACGTCTTTAACAATGCTGGAGCAGTGACATAGCACTTGTAAAGATGGCGGGGGTCTCCATTGAGTTGTCATTATACTCAACACACTTTTTATTATTATATACACAAGGCACATCTTTTATCCTAAAATTCATAAATAAAGTCAAAACTGAATTTACTGTTGAAATGGAATATTAACTCATCATTGGTGCGTCGTGGCGCGCGGCTTCGCTACATATTCGATTCGCTTCGACAAGTCGATGTTTTAGAGGATAAAAGAATGAAATTAATACAGTAAGATTCAAAAACAAAAATGCAAACTTCAATCAAATGGGGGAGAAATATCCAAAAGAATAATGTTTGACTTTTTATTGAAAATGTACGACCACGTACGATATTTTCGTCTTCGAATCGAGAGACACCCTCTTTATACGAAGTTAGTGATAACACAGTAATAAATAATATTACACTTCTTCAATATTAATCCAGTTCTTCGGCTAATTCCAATTACCGAAATACGTATAGTTCTGTTTTCGGCTTCTTTTAAGTAAACATTAATTTCTACATCCCGAAGATGTTCCAACATTTCCCTCCGACTTCTGCGTGACACTCGAAGAATTTCGACGACCGGACGTCGTAAAAGACACGTTGTAAATATTTTTCCAACAGTTTCCTCCCGGAAATAATTACGATCCACCAGTGATTAATTTTTCGGCATCAGGGAAGTGTGGAGGGGTGCTCGGGTACCCTGGCCGTTATTTATTGCCACGGGTTACAGTGGACTGGATGCGTTGTATCGCACAGAAGCGCTTAAAAGGTGTAAAACCGTTCTGCACCAATGGCTTCCTCACCCTCGTGCTGGCCACTTTTTTTTATTCCCAAATTGTTTGTAATAAAAACCGATCGATTTGTGTCTTTTGCTCCCCTCCAATAAAAGATGAAGCCGCAGGAGAGCGGTTTTTAAATCCCACTATCCGTGACGTAATATATCCTGAGAGACTGTTGCGTGCGAAATCTACCTTTCAGATAGATCCTAACGTTTAAAGTACCGGTACCGAATTCGAAATCCTACTAACTTTAACTGCTGCGTTCGTTACGTTGCTTTTGATCGCTGTCATCCGACCCACGTGATTGGTCAAATGCAACGAAATGGACGCTGTGTAAATAAACCTTTAGAATGTGGAATGATTAGGGGTATTATTGCGGCTTTCTAAGATTAATATTCAAGCAGATGGCTTTGTGCGGAGGGTGATACCTTTAAGTTGTCAGAAGTTACCCTGAGCGTTGTTTGGTATGTTCGACGTGTTCTCCCACCCTTCTGTGAATGGCCCGTAACCGTGGTTTCCATGCCTTGAACGCTCTCTTCACTATATCACATTCAATGCGGACCCAACCGTCTTTACAACTTTCCAAAGTGCATCTGCGGTTTGACATTTTGTAAGAAGAGCCGTTGTTTTAGATCCCCGAATCCAAAGAAGTCTAAAGGGGTGAATTGACGATGTTTTCTTAGTTGGTTTACGAAAGTCTGTTGCATCAGTTTCGCAATGTATTCGGTTGATTTTCTTGACTTAGGAGAAGAGAACATGTCATCGTGAATCCAAACATTCTCCAAGCCCTCTGGATACTTACTTGTTAGAGGCAAATACCGCTCACCCAAATGGTGTGAAGGCATTGTCAATGTAGTACTAGAGTCTACCTTAAATGCCGCAACCTTGCCCTGTCCACACAGCAATCCAACGATCATGAACTTAACTTGACAACTTTCATAGACCATATTTTCCAGCAGGATAGCGGATTACCCTTTTATTTGGGACGTAACAGATCACGGTAATGACGGATTTGCGCAACTTTCTATCACTTCCTAACACGGAATAGATGTTCCGTTCAGAAATATCAATTTCGTCTTTTAAATTTGCGATATTGTGTGGGAAGCTGAAATTTGCTTTGGAAAGGTTTTTATTTAGACTTCCACGTGGTGGGCCACTGGAGAGCCACCCATGATTTAAAATTTTTTCTACGCAATTCCCGTCAAAACAAGCATATTCACCTTGTCAAAAAGAATATTCGATGCGCAATACAGAATGCGCAGTTTAGAACAGTCGCGAAATTTAAATTCTGACAACTTAAACCCTCTGTATATTGGAAACTTCGTGCATAATAGTAAGCAATAACTAAGATTATGTAAATTATATAGAATTTTCGGTTAATGAAATGCATGTTTTGGACTAAAATACAGTATATTGAACTGAGTTCTTCTATCATGATGAAAGTTACTTGTAATAATTGCTGTTCTATACAACCAAAAAATGTATTCCTTTTTTAAATGCAATTCTACATTCCGTCCCATATTAAAATACAGTTTCAGTACGGTATATATTTATAGACAAAAAACTTTAATTATATATGGGTCCCAAATACACAGATATTGAATAATTAAGGGGCGGAGCAAAACACATGCGCCCTCTTTCATTTTTACCCCTTCAATTCATTATTTATTGGATGTAATTGTTGTATCGGGTTGTTGCGTGAGAATTAGAAATTGATAAATAATAGCCCCCCTCGTTCATTTCTCCCTTTCAAAGGTCAATGTTCCGAATGTTGGTGCATAAATTTATATATTAAGCTTAAGAAGGCTCGACCTCATCCAACAAAAAAAGCTATATCCTCCATCCTGTTCGCATTCTGCATATCTATTTCGCAATACTAAAAGAATGAGCGTTTCGGGAATCAGGGCTGGAAAATTTCATGCTGGACTTGGATCGCAATTAAGTCTCAAACACAGCTGTGGTGTGTAAGTAGTACTGCCACCGTATGAATTAGCGTGTTTAAAAAGCTTTGTAAAGAGATAAATAACGCAAATTCCACCTCCAATCTCTCGAGGTTTAGAACATGGCATTCTACTGTATCATACTTCGCTTTCTCTCCTGTAATTTCGTGCTCCAAAATCACATTCGATTTAATCTACGAGTTTTTCATTAATTAATCTGCGTGTAAACTTCTAAATTTAAGGAAACTGAGGATATAGGGTTACGAGGTGTGCGTTTTTGACATATCCAAGGGTCATCAGTCACCTAGACTGAAAACTAGAGAATTCGGATTTTCTAAACGAGTGCGACGCATCTTTTAGAGTAAATCGACTAATTTCACTATTTAACTATGAGAAAAGCACCCATTTGAATACACGCTAACGATGTTTAATTACAACATAAAAATATCCAGAGCAATGTGTTAACAGTCTTTTTAAGAATTTTTATCTCAGCTTTCACAGGCGAGTTTAACAAAACAAGCACAATAATTTGTCTGTTCGTCTATTCAAAAAACAAAATTTATGCTTTTTACATTTTTCTCACTCATCCGTCTTTTCTCTCTCTCTTCACGCCTCGATGGAATTTCTTCCATCTAATCATATAGTCTAATTTCTCTATAGAAAGATCTCATCGTATAATAATAATAATTTTTGTTTTAATCTATTTGCAAATTAATTGCGTGAAATCGCAATTAAAGAAAGATGACTGACGCTATTGCTTGAGACCGAGTTTGAAATATAGATCTGTGACCCTGTAAAAGGTGGGTATAAACGTCCCCGTCACGCAAGAAGGGCGAATATGACGTATTTAAGCATAGGATATTCGCCCTTCTTGGCGACGTATATAGCAAAGTTTGAGATGGGCAGACCCTGCAGACCCTGGTGCTGCAGAAACACCCCACCCCTATGTCCAACTTAGATATAGCTTTCGGGAAGCGCGCTGCTTATCGTAAGCCGAAGTCGAGAATACGGAGTATTTAATTAAAAGATTGCAACAGTAGCGCATCTTTTGCTGTTCGTAAAGTCGTATAAAACAAACTGAAAAATTACTTACAACTGTTGAAACTTCTTCTTAATCGAAGTGCTTAAGGCGGATTGAAAAGGAAATGAGAAATGTTCCAACGTGGCGTTTCCTGCAAATCTGCAATGCATCTCTATAGGCAAAAGTGATTCCAGGATTGCGGCCTTAATATTGCATCAAAAGTTATATACTTTTTTTTAAAAGAAAAATCTCTTAAATTAAAACTACAATGTTTGCTATTCTTAATTTTTTTCATTTTCTTTTCTGGAAATTTTTAAATTAGTGGGAAAGTTTGGAGCGAAAGTTTGGTGCCATTTTAAAAATTTCCAGAAACGAAAATGGAAAAATTAAGAATACCAAACATTGTAGTTTTAATTTAAGAGATTTTACTTTTAAAAAAAAGTTTATGATTTTTGATGCAATATTAAGGCCGCAATCCTGGAATGACTTTTCGCCATAGAGATACATTGCCGGAAACGCCACGTTGGAACTTTTCTCACTTCCTTTTCAGTCCGCCTTAATAACATAATAATTTTTATGATTTTCATAAATTCGGTCTAGCAGTTTTTCGTAAATTATATTGTTATTGCCAAAAAATAAAGCAGGAGTTCTTTAAAAAGTGTTTCACCGGTTTTGAATACGAAAAACAATTAATTTTTATTGGTTTTTAATTTTTATGTACATACTGTAGGTATACGAAAGCCTCTGTAAAAAAAAAACCTGATGATGTTTACGACGTACGTATAGAAATGGTCAATATGAAGCAAAAAAGAACATTTTTTAATGCGACAACCAACAAACCAGTTCTGATGATAAGAAAACAGAAAACTTTGAATATTGCCAGGTATAATGTATTTTATTCGTTTGCACCGTCAAATACTTGATTTCGTTCTCACATATTCGTACACCGCGCGAAATAAACGTATAACATTATTAACCCGTGCCTCTCTGAGGTACGAAAAGCAGGTTTAAAAACTTTGAAGCTGTGTGGTCACTTCTCATAACTTACCGTACTCGACGAGAAATATTGAGTCAATAATATAATGAGTAGGGCAACAAAAAAGTTGCAATTTTTCCAGAGAAAAGTTGCAAAAAATAATTCTTTAAAAGCTATAAAGATACTATATACAGTATGTCATTTAATTAAAATTTGTATTCTTCGTTGGGAAATTGGTGAAATACTACTAAATAATGTTATTCT
>JAQFYH010000434.1:0-12801 GCA_034694405.1 Scolopendrellopsis subnuda
GCTTGACATTTAACTTGTGGAATGTATAAAAACTGGCTTGGTGCTATTAGTAACCTCTAGCTTACTGTTTACGGAAGAATTCGAGGTCGTTTCGGTGCGAATTATTAAATTTGGGAGATGCAAATTATGGAAGAATTTGGTATAGGTGTGCACGGTCATATTTTTATACGCAACGTATTTTGGGACCCTTGGTACAGGCGCGGCGTTTACAATCAGGTACCAGAGTTGAGGTCCCCGAGTGCGAATCTCCATTTTTGTCCCAAAAGTACCGTAAGAATGTGGATCGTTTCACTGTACGATCTCGATTCCGAGTTCCAAAAATTTGTTTTAATTTAACTTGGAAAATTAAACATTAAATTAGAGCTGGAAAATTTTATCAGCACGGGCAGAGTTGCGCCTCGTCGCGAATAACATGCCCATTTCGTTTCTTGATTATTTCACAGAATATTCTTGGGTATAGCAATTTGTTTCGTCGGCGGCACGGTATCTTTTTTTTTGGGCTCCTTGGAAACTGGCCATAAAAGTTGAACAAGCCCCGGCCGCACAATCATTGAAAATACTGATAGAATCACCGCGAGTCCCTTCTACCGTCATTACCTTGAATGGTCACACAATCTCTCCTATATATGCATTACATTTCTCTTGTAGTTATTACCTCCCTAGCACCTTCTCTGGCACAAAACCTCCTCCCAAAGTTGTTAAAACGCTGACTTGTTTTCCTTTAGCCCTGAGAGGAAATGGTCCATCAAATTCTACTCATTTCGGTTCCAAACGCTTTGTAATACACGGGTGAATGGTTTTGGGGTTGTGTGTGTGTGTCTAGCCCTCCCTCCTTTCCCGCCTACAACATTTCTCTCTCTCTTCTTATATGATCTTGTCTGATAGACCTTTCAGTGCTGATCCTATATGTTTCGTCTAAGGAGAGAGAGAAAAAAAATCGGTGTCTCTCGTCCACTGGGGTTCTATCGGTTTTAACAAAATAGACGCGAGTGGTGCTTCTTTTATTTTGGGAGACCATAAAATGTCGAAAGAATAGTTTTCCAAAGTTTTTTTTTTTTCAGACACACAGTTTTCACTAACCGCGGTTGTATATTGAGATCGCTCTCTAATAGCGAAAAGTTTGTCTTATGTCGAACGATGTCGCGCAAAATGTACGTAAATAATATCAGAATTTTGAAACGCACTGCTCGCCATATGGAATATACAGGTTGGTTTTCACAGCTTACGTAAACTTCGGGTTTGGTTGCCTTTGATCAATCACATACTGGGAACGTCGGGGTTCGACCAATCAGAGCGGTATAAAACCCACCGTTTACGGAAGCTGTGAAAACCCACCTTTACAGTGTGAGGGTTACCTATTTCAGTCTGATAATTCTGCTCAGATCGTTTTCATGATGTATGTAGTTCGCAAGTCTCGGGGGGGGGGGGCAGCGACTCTAGAGAGTTTAATACGCATTCAGTAGAAGTTTATATCCTTTCATCCAGGGTCAGGAACGTCATTTCGTAGGGAACTATATGATCCAGTAAATAACCTTTTGCAATTACGCATTTGATCGCACGGATCGACGTACAGTTATAATAACCGGCATTATTACGTCGTATAATAATAAGGTTAAACGTCAATCAATTTTTAATTGACAATCGATATTATACCGTATAAGTTCAAGGCTAACGAAACGAAATGTAAAAAAAAAACATTATTTTATACAGTATTTCTCTTTCTAAAGAATGGAAGCGGCTGCGAAAAAAAATATTATATGACAAGAAAATAGTTGTGGTGCGTTAAATATTTATGAACCCCCCCCCCCCCCGATCTATGTTTTTGACCATTCGACGTCTTCATCCACGAAAATACCGTTAAATTATGTGGGAAGAATTCTTAATAATTTAACGCCTTTCAATATAATATATCATTTTATTTTCACCATCGCGGGAAATCGTAAAAAAAAAACCTTTTATTTCATATACAGCCAGATCTTTATTATTGCGTAATATCCTCGCTATAAAATATACGGATTTCAATTTTTATTTCCCGTCCTCTTTTTTTTTTTCCTGCAGAATTTTTCTCCCGTTTTAAATAATATTCTTTATACGCAAATTGCGATCATTTTTGTGGAAATGGACAAGACGCGGATCAGAGCTGAACTACGTCGGATCTGCTGCTGGAGAAAATGGTGAACCGAAGTTTAGACATAAAACAATAGTTTGGGTTGATGGTGATGTCTCGGTGCCGATATAATAGAGATTGTCCATGGGTCTTATCTCTCGATCCCATGGGGCCAGTATTTTGAAGAGAGATGGTCCCATGGGAGAAAATATGGCAGATAAAATAAAAGAAAAGGAAGCAATTTGTGACGGCTGCTGTCGTAGAGACCGTGGAGTTACAGAAGGGCTTCGTGAGGCAAACTACCTTTCCTGATGGGGGAAGAATGGTTTTGCATGAACCAATATCGTAATAAATGGTTAGAACCAATTCCTACTGGGTTGCCATTTTTTTTTCTTCATGCTGTTCCGAACTGACGAATTCTTCGAAGAAAAAGATTCCACGGCGCGATTGCTGGATAAACCGAGAGTATAAGTTATTATACGAAAACGATTTTCGTTACGAGAATCGTAACTTTGTAAGGAATTTTTCCTTTTATTCTTCTGAATGAATTCTTTACTCTAAAACTGTTTTAGGCTATATTCATTTACAAATTATTTTGTAAAAAGCGGAACAAAAGCAGTACGTAAGTTATCTCTGTTCTCTTATAGATAAGTTAGTTCATAGATACAACTGATTGTAGGAGGAAATGTGATAGCCGGATAGGGAGTTTGTATACCGCTAACATGGATCGCGTTTTAAAATGCTATAAGGGTGAGTTTTCACCGAGTCCGGTAGTGCGGAGCGGTGTTGCCGTAACCTATCACGTAATGGGAAAGCAGGAGCTCCGACCAATCAGAGCAGTATATGCAAAATCTAACCCTGATGACACGATCTTCACGGACGTCTTTTTTTATCCACCAGAAAGAGTGCCACGCATTTCACTGCGTAGGCCTACAACCAATAGAAATGCAACTCGTAACGTAGCTCCTTGCTTGCGTCACTTATTGCGTAATGAAGAAACATGGGCGATCGCAGGGGTCACAGTTTGGCCTTTCCCCATCTCTTCCCTGTAAGAACGTTGGTTTTTTCTTTCGTATAAAATTGACAATCCTAAATCGTCAGATTCCTATAAAGCTGGTTTTATGCTGTTTGTGAGGGGGGGATCAAGCTGTGTCTATACCTGAGTCATATCGAAATAAAATAGAATTTAGGAAAAACATCAAACAGCATGATGTTTTTCTTACAATCTGTTTTTGCCTTTGGGGCTTCATCTTTTTCTTCTCCACATCTTTCTATAACAAAGTTTTTCTTCGGAAAAAGATGTAAGAAATCAAAGGAAATATGTTCTTGTTTGTTTTTCGTATCCAAATATCCTCCCCGCCGCGCGCGCGTCCCCTGGGAAACGGTTTCTATATTTACAAATAAAAATCAAGTTTCGTCTGCGATGCTGCAGTGTCTGTCACGGCGTTATCGGCGGCAGGTGCCTCGCGGCCATTAAACTTCTCGATATTATTTCGTTCGTAGTACTCGGGAATACCCGAATGCTTTTCTTTCTTTCTTGATCTACTACATTCATGTTCGATTTCTGCATTAATTTAAAGCCTATTAACCAGCTTATTTAATTTCGATAACGATTTCTGAATCCTTTGTTGGTATCGTTGATTTGCACGAACTGATCTGGAGAGAGTGAGGGAAAGCAGTAACTCCCTACTCGATACCCTCCTGGTCTGGCTTTCTAATTCGCGACTTCGTCTTCGTCGTGCAATCATCCAAAATAAAAAAAAGGCTTTTCTACCGAGAATGAATTGTAACTTAGGCCTATACACTTTTCTCGACTTTTAAATAAAAATTCCCTCTCTGGATCAGCGCAGTTTCGTTATATGATCCGAAATAAGAAAATCTACATTATGGAACGTGGAAATTGCGAGATAAGGAACAGTTCTTTCTCTTGCTATGCTTTTTTCTGTACAGCCCCTGCTTGTCGCAGTAATGCCATTGGAAATATCAGATCCTCGGCTAAGATAGGTTCCGCGCACGCGAGTATTATGCTTCCCCCACCATCTTTAGATGCAGAAACTCGAATGGAGTCATAATCAGTTTCTCTGTATGTTGTCAAAAAATATATACCTGGCCTTTGAATATTTTTTGGACTTATTGCAAAATACTTTTTTTCTATCCTCACCAGTCATGCATAACCCCTTTCTTTCTTCTCCTTTTTTTTTAAAATTCTGATAATAGACATTCCCGACCCATTTCGCCGGAAATATTCCTCTAATAGTATTACCCACGACCGGCTTTTTCTTTTCGCAAAGAGACGAATAAAGAAATCCATATCCATTCATTCACTCTACGGCGAGTTTGATGCTGTGGACTGTATCGAAGGACAATGTATTATAATGTAAGAAACTATATACGGAGCCAAGATCTCTCTCTGTTACAGGGGGATATAGAAAGTCCAACTCGCCTAGGTCGTTGCATTTGGGTTCTTTTTTTTTTCGTATAAGGAGAGGTGGGGTATAAGATAACGGTATCTGTTGTACGTCCGACTCTTTTTTTTTTCTCTTTAGGGATTCCGAATGAATTGTACATTATTATCTTTTCCTAACAGACATCTAAAAGATGTCTCGAGTTTTTCTCTTATGGGGGTGGGGGGGGGGCGAGGACGTTGGGTTTATGTGACAACGTTGCACATGCTAATCTACAGTAATTCTGTAAGATCTTAATAAAGCATTTCCGATCATTGACGTATGAGAAAAACGAATTTTTATTTCTTGTGTCTATTCCGTTTTGCAGGGTGACCCACTGACCGACGATAGTTTTATAACTTAAAATATGAATAATTTTTGGTGTCACTTCTGTCATTTGATTGTACACTTATCATGGTTGAATTAGGCGACCTGAATTATTTTGTCTCTTTACAACATTGAACAGCATAATTTCTTATTTTACCTTAATCATTAGCATTTTTATAAAAATAGCAATTGCATTTGCAAGATAGACAACGATCTTTCACGTCTTATCTTGTATTTCTTCCTGCATGTGTTTACGAAATAGATTTTACTTATTACGTTAGAATTTGACCTACACCGTATATGAGATTAGTAAGATTAGTTTGCTTGCTGTGCAATAGCGCAGACCCCAAAATCTCGTAAAATTGACTCCTTCTTCGCAAAATCTCACATAAAATATTTTCCAGCATTTTGTACTTATTTTGTCTTGCCGTCTCGGTATCTTTTCAAATACATTGGAGACAAAAAATTTCATCGAATAACTTGCAATGTATAATGGGAAACTGGAATTGTGCAGACTTGCGATTTGTTTATAAGATATAATGCAAGTATAGCCTGATTTTTTTGACGACGTCCGCTGTTGTACTGATGGAAAGTGCTTAAAAAAAACTCATTTCAATCAGTGTGGTGTTCACGTGCTGGTTTTACTCGTTTTCGTTTCTCGTTTACTTTTACAGAATCTTATAGCAAATCAAAAATAAAAATCGAAAGTCATTTTCTTTCCCAGCAGCTCAAGCTGTACAGCAGTGGCGGTATCGGAACCATTACCCGTTGTGGTCATATATTGTGTACTTAACCCACTTTTTTTAAGCCGTCTAAACAGCTATGGTCTCATAATTTATAAATTGTTGGTGGACTTGTATAAGCGCCACCGATTGACCCAGTTCAGACATCTTTCGTTCCTGTGGGTCAGTTTTTCAGCACCGTTTATGCTGTACGTGCCGTCCAGATTCGAGAATCTTTTATCTTCCGGTCCACCGCTTTTCTGCATAATATGCAGACCAGCTATACTGTTTGCGTATCGGTAACCCCTTTCAAATTCACTGAATTCTTTCGTTTTTTCTAGATGATTTAGAGAGAGGTCTGGAGGATGCTTCTAATGGATACGAGCGTCTCACGTCCTCTGTTCTTTCAGTTGGAGAACTGCGGGACAGGTGTTCGAAGAATTTTTATGGATGTTACGGTTTGGTGCATAAAATCCTTCCTCAAAACATGCGCTTTTAACGACACACAACCCATCGCCACAGATACATATGAAAAATCGTAAAATTGGTTTTCATTATAGACATTTACACGTCGTCGCGGGGTTTGTTTGCCCGCCCCGGTGAAAATTATTGTCGAGTCATAATTTATTAGGAAATCCGGGGGTTAAAATAAACTCCGGAATGGGGCGATAAATTTGTGGACACCCGACCGGGAATGCACTCTGCGAGATATCATTGTGAAGGTATCAAACGCGTAACTATCGAAATAGGTTGAAATATGGGACTCGGGGTCGTGTAATTAACTGGCGTGCAGTCCCCATATGTAAATAAAGTGTGGCAGCAGCGGAGAGAGGAAGGGGGTGATTCCTATCTGCATTATAGTCGACGTTAATGTATTGGATTAAAAGGACATAAACTTTATATTGTCTAATTTCGTGAGCTGCTGCAATGGCATCGGCGGAGGGAAAAGGGGTGAAGATTATGCTTTTCGAGTGCCAGGTTGGTTTGTTTCCTAATAATTTTGGGAATAAATTATATTATCTACTCCCGAAAGGGGGGTGTAATATATTTTTATGAGAAATAGGGACTGAAAATACTATAAGCCAAACGACATGTCGCAAATATAGGTACCGGTCTGGTCTAATAATTGAAAAGTGTAATATTGCTCTGGCTTGAAAACTTTTTTTTATCTGCAATTACTCGTCTGACGCATTGTCAATCCAGGAGAGGGTGGGGTTGCATAAACATTATCTATGCAAATCGGATCTATTTTGAGTCGGGTCCCAGCGTAATAAAAAATTTAGAGCTTTTTCGCTTACGTTAACAATGTACATATACGTGGCGCCCTAATTTATGAGGGAAAACAGCGTTTGTAAAATAAACGGGACTTATTAATCCCATCATAACTAGAGGAACCGCGTCAAAACCAAAAACGTACGAAGCAGATCGTCTACGGAATTCCATGAGTGTTACAACGAAAGTCATTTGTGTATATTCGTACGACATTCTTGCGGTGCCAATCTGCATCAGGTTTAATGGGGCTTTAATCCTGGTTTGTGTGCGAGATTTGTCGCAGAATCCGTAGCCGTAGGATATTGGAATGCTTGGATAAAAAGACCTTGGTTTTAATACTTTGGTTTTTACGGTCATTTGATTTCGATAAAATCGGAAATTAAATGGAGATCAGGCATCGTAAAGCTCGATTTAGAAGATCTTTCTTTCTTCGTTTTATTGGGTCGTCCCTTTACTTATCTTCTTTCTTTTATTTTTCTCAAATAAAACTATTTCGGATCGTATAGAAAAGGGCGGACCATGTAACCAGAAAGTTGCATTCTGTTTCGATGGGTTTTCACCAAGTCCGGTCGTGCGGTCCGGTGTTGCGTATACCGCCCAGATTGGTCAGAGCTCCGACTTTCCCATTATGTGATAGGTCACCGCAACAGCGCACCCCACTACCGGACTCGGCGAAAACCCACCCTTATAATCAAACTTTTTGTCATAAAATGAAATATTCGTTCAATTCATCAAAATATAACTTCTTCATTCTTAACACAGGATCTTTTGTGAGAGGAAACACCATCTACTTTTCTGGAGAGAGTACATTTTTGATGTGAAGCAACACTCTTCTGGACGCTCCTGGGGTGACCCCCACGTGCTAGCTGCAATTAGCCAGCGTGCGAAAACCGCGGAAAACCGCTTCGAGTCGTTCGTAAAACCCTGTTCCGGCGGAAAAGGGTTGTAACATCATAGACAGCAGAACGAGTGAAAATCAGAGAAACCCAGTCACGTCCTAATGAAACATTACGTGAGTGGAGAGTTGTTACGTCTATATTCCGCCTGTAAATACTGCACCCCCTCCCCCTCCCCCCTCGCAGGCGAACCAGGTTATGTGCATCCCCACGAGACAGGACTGATTCCTGCACCTTGCAAATCGGGAAAAAAAAACATATTCCGACTGGTGAAATAAAATAAATGAGAAAACGATCGTCTTCATCATATGCTAATAAATTCGTTTTCATTTCGCGCAGGAAGCGACGAATGCGTTGTTTTTTGACATGGAGATTGGAGAGTGAGGATTATAATTCCGGGTTCTACGGTACCATAAAGAGATACGAGTGACGCCTGGTATCATTCTGGTACGAAGTACTGTTGTCCAGTTGATGTATAAACTAAAGCCGATGTGGTTGAGATTCTACCATGTACGATGGTGCATTGGCGCAGAAAAATATCGTACGTAAATCACTAAATCTGCATTTTAAACCTATTGGGTCATCTTTATAATTCGTTCGTTGCGAGGCGGAATGGCGGATAACGCTGCGCCATCCGTCGTGCTCGTCTCTCCCAAATGCATGAGGACATCATAGAGAGGACCAAATTCATGGCTGGTTTGTAGATGAGTGATGAGACTGATGACCAAGGACATCATAGAGAGGACCAAATTTTTCCTAGAAGAAATCAAGGATTTTTCTTAAAGGTGCCACAATATCGACTTGAGAAGAAGATTAGCGCTTTTTTGTGTGAACGTTTAAACGGCGCGTTTGTTGCACTCGCTGGAAGATGAAGCAGGCGCTGCGTCGCGCAACGATACGATTGCAGAGCTGCAGTCTGTATATGAAATTATTCCAAAGCGGTCACAACACTTGATCCTGGCCCCTTCTCTCAAATCCTGCGAATCTCAGCTCTGCCTCATTTGGTAAATTAAATTTTCTTACTCAGCGACCACTTGCACGGAGCAGCTACATCCTTGTACCTGGCGCGCGGTTTTTTTTTTTTTTTTTTTTTTTTGGAAGGTGGGGAAACGAAATAGAAAAGTGCGAAGGAAAGACGGAAAATCTTATTAGGAAAACGGGAATATGCCTCGGAATACCTGATGAAAAATATACTAACTGAATATAGAGAAAATATGTATTTTAAGAGAGAAAAAGTGCTATTGCGAGTTCTAATAATTGTAAACATCGGTCTTTGTCGCATGAGACTGGCGATTTGCTGATAGTGTATCTCGATCAGATGATAAACTTAACATCAACAGATTTTATAACAGAAGAGTTTTGGAATACTATACCCGAACACACCGTTGTAAGTTAGAACAACGTCGCGATAGAAATACGCAACGTTTGACTCGGGGACCATCGTTCTTGGATTGCGCTTTAGTTATACGTGTAATATACGCTGGAAGTCGTCAGATGGTGGAAATTACGCTTTCACTTCAAGGCTGAATTGAAAACACATGCAACAGTGATCTCGCTTCCTCTTAAATTCGAAAGATGCGGAAGGGTGGGTGGGGGGGGGGCGTAAGAAATTTCTGCTGAAACCATCTGTGTGCTGCTGCGCAACCGATGCGATAAGAAGTTGACAGCCTGCACCTGGTGCAAACAGACCATTCGTCTTTGTCCAACTTCGCGACGACAAGAAAAATAATCGTATTTTTATACTAAGGTGTTTATGGTATAATAACAACTTTAATTTTAGATACTTTTCCCCCCTCCGACAATAAACGTGGCAACGAAAAACACAGTTATGAAAGAAAAAATATATATTTGCGGTGATTCTTCTCTGCAGATTGAAAATATGCGAGTGGAGGACACGTCATATTAATCACTTCTTTAATATGAGGGGAGAGGTATTTATTTCAAAGCTTGGATCTATGCGATATATGCCTGCGCGGACGATCGTTCCATCATGACTCTCGCAAATGGGCATCGGATATCTTCAACTTCAGGAATGACTGTATCACGAACCCTAAGTTCTATCGCTCAGTATCTAGATCTAAGGTAGATAAGGTTTGTCTCAAAAGCAGGTTTCTCTTTTCTTTAGTCAGCCTGTTGTAAAAACGAGGGATTTCCGTAGTCAATCTACTCTTTTGCCTGTATGTCAATAGAGAAAATCTTGTTTTCTTATAGGTGCTAATTCGAGTAGACACATTTCGCAAACGACGGCGAATGCACCAGTAAGACTGCATGGAGTGCCGAAGTGTAAAGTTAGCGGTTCATCTGCGACTCTGCGTCCAGTTATCTCGATAACTTGTTAGTTTTTATACGCTGAATAAAAATTGCACTGAATAAGGAGAGAGCGCCCCTCACTCGTACTCATCGTCATCTTTACGAAATGTATCTGTCTATCATTTGACAAAGAAATGCCAATATTCGCCCTTTACGAAAACTGTGTTACTGAAGAGATTTAACTCCCCTCGCACGCAAAATCCCATCAGTTTCGAAAGGATTCTTAGTGGCGTCGCTCGCCAATCTATAAAGCAAAATTTACGTGCATCGCGTATCGCAACCCCATGCACCTGGCAAAAAAAAAGCTCCTGATTGATGAATTATGAAACCGAATCCGCGTCATGATCTCGTTCCTCCTATTAAAAGAACTGAATATTGAAGATAAAATTTATATGAAGGTGTGAAGTTACCGCTAATTGAAATGAATATTTATTCGAAGAACATAACCTTTTCTTTTCTTTGGCCCCTCTCCTCCTCCGTCGTAGCTGTGAGTTGTAATTAGATGCTCGTGAATAAATCCCCGAAGACCTCGTGGATGTGCACCATTTTTTTAGACACGCCGTACTGATTACAAATAATAAACAGGGTGCTCGAAAAATTAATACGTCGGTTGTCAAATAAATCCCGATTATAGTCCTAGACTGCTTCTTTCGTGCTGTTCAAAACTCCTGGCAATGTTAGAAATCATGAAAGGCGGGCCAGATTCCTCCATTGGGGAGGCTAGAAGCACCATGGAGAGAACGTGATGCCGCCTGGGTGACGCCATCTTGCTGACAAGCTGCGGTAACTCTATGGATATTTGTCAACAAGATGGCGTCTAGTGGCTCACCGATGGAGCCGCTTCTATATTCGTAAATAGATGATTACCTCCCTTGTACCGAATAACGAATATTACATCAGATCCTGAAGATTTCCATTTTTATATATTTTAAAACGGGTAAAACTCATCTCTCTCTCTAAACGAACGTGCGAATCAGGAGAAGCGATCAGATTTTTTAAAAATGTCCTATATTTCGCCAAAATCTCTGTTCTAGGGTCTGCACATCACCCATCTTCGTTCTGCGCCTAAGGGGATAAAAATAGTCAGTAAATTATGTTGGTTTTAGTTTCGATTTTTTTTTCCTCCTTCTTCAAGCAGCAAGATCTGAAAACATTAATTAATTACATCATACACCCTGGCGCTGCTTTATAAATTATGAACCCCGAGCATATCCTGCAAAAAGAAATCAATCCTAATAGACGATATTTTAAGACATCATTCTTCGTTTTTAGCGCGGAATAAGATATGCGCCGGGAATGAACGCCGAAGTCAAAACGTCATTCTGAGCGCTCTCCGTACATTGTATTATGCCTTCTTTTCGACGGGTAAAAATCAAAGGAAAGATTGACCTAATAACTGTGTAAAAAGTGCGAGTTTAAAATAATTCTGGTCGCACTGATACGGAGTATATGGTTTAGCACAATTGTATTCCCGCAGACGGAGCTGAGATATTAGGGATCCTTAGATTTTTGACGTGCTGACTTGTAGCGTGTTTTTTTTGATTGGTAAACGGCTACGTTATACGCGTCAGTCACTCCCTCCGACTTGAAAGTTTCGTGTTTTAGCGAAAAAAAACACGTCAATACGTCGCGTAAAATCCCTTCACGTAAAAAATCGCTATTTTTACTATTTACAGAAGTATTTAAAAAAAAATCCTGGTATGTTACGATTTCAAATTTTTAGTCATTCTCGGGGCTTTTTGATTCACCCTCGTATTTATTTTTATTTGGCATTCGAAATTTTCTACACCGATGCCGTACAGAACTTCAATCATCGGGGTTACCATGATTTTATGATTGTTTTTTTTTAACGTCATTGTAATGCGATTGTAATGATATCGAATAAATCGGACTTGTGAGTTCTCCAATCACCATCACTGATCCGACCACAAGATTGTCAGTTTCTGGATTTTTTTTTGTTACATTAAAAAGAAACATTTTGGTTTTTATTAACGTGATCAGAAAAGGAAAAAAACCTGAAATTACCATTTTTATGAAAATCTCCGAAAATAAAACGGTAAAAGTTTATAATGGGTTTGTCTCCCGCATAACAATCTTGTTTACGTTTTGTATCTTTCGCGTTTTCCGCAGCGTTTTGGATTTTTATTCTTTCAAATTTAAATGTAACTTATATAGTAACAGAAACTATAAATTTTTTTCTCTTCTTCTTCTGCTACACTAGAGTTTTATAGAGGATTTTTACTTTGAAACGCAATGGTTTTTTTATCAGTCTCGGTCCCCCAGACTCGTATTCCTCTGTATGTGAACCTGGAACAAAAAATGAGGAATTTCTTGTGCGTACGACATAACAGTTGCGCGATTGCGACATACTTCTGTTAAGTCTCGTACATCAATTTCCGTGATTACCGTATTACCGCGGGTTTATTCGCATGCGCCTATATTCGAAGGTGCGCTTATTTATTCGAATATAAGGGCATGCGCATATACTTGGACTTTTTTTTTTAAATGATTTCAGGAAAAACAAAATTAAAAATCTACCTTAAAAATTCGAAAAATCAGTACAAAATCAATTACGATTTTATTCTACAATCTCTACAATGCAAGAAAATACCTTAGTAGAGAATGGTAACCAGTAAAATACAGTATAACAGAGTTTGAAATTTACTGTCGCATCGACAGCAAGACCTCCCCAGTGCGCCTCTATTCAAATATAGGCGCATGCG
>JAQFYH010000435.1:0-12792 GCA_034694405.1 Scolopendrellopsis subnuda
CCTAAGTTTCTATAGAGTCCGAAGGAAAAAATGTGCCACGCACGACGGCTGATAGTAATCTCCTTAAATTTTTTTTGATTTTTGGATATTTTTGGTAACGTGCTATCAATGAAGAAACAATACTTTTATACTGCTTAGTTTCTACGAAATTTTTATGGTGAATGATGACGTCAACATAGGCGAAACCCCCTCCCCCCGTCATCAGAGAGTCATCATACCCCAAACCCCCTCCCTCCCCATTTTTTGATGACGTAATACTTGAACGTCCCCTTACTGATTATTCAGTATATAGGTCACAAGAAGAATTTTAAATATATTGTACTATAATATGGTCCTGTCTTTGAACTAACCAATCTTATATACATCTTTCAGGTGTGCAAGAGAAGACATTGTACATTGTGTACAGGACAGTACATAACACGACCAGGAACCTTGAATCTGCTGTCATCCTCATCATTGACTTGCACAGGTGGAGATTTTTAGTCAGAATGTCAAATGAAACAGTAAAATTAAATTTTTATTTTGTATTACTCGTACTGTGTGTTGATACTGGATTACTCCGTATAAATGTCCTACTTTAATAATATTAGTGCCTATAATATATTTTATGTTTTTATTGGCACCAGCAGCAATATCCAGCAGTGACATTTACAATATAATAAAATATCTATTTTGAAGCATTTATACATTTGTTCCCAATGTTGGATTGTTTTATTGAATCCTTTTATTACAGCAAATTTTAAAATTAATTATTATAAATGCAATACACGATCATAAAAATGATCGCTGCAATGAGCATTAAACGCGGTATAAATTGAATTTTGAAACCTCGCCCACCTGCGTTTTTATTTTAATCTAATTAACTATTAATTTGTAACAACCAGCTATAAATTAAGTTAGTTTTAATATTAAATTAATTATATAAATAGAGATCCCGTCTTAGAGACAGAACGTCGTTTTCTCTCTTTTTTCTCTCCTTCGCAGCTGCAGAGCTGCAGGGTTTGTTGATTGAAATTGCAAACGGGAGATCATCCACGAATAACGTCACGAAAATAACTTACCGATATTGACGATCTTGATTCCTTCGTCGTCTTCCAGAAATTTGAGGCCGACGGAGACATTTTCCAGCTTCTGAGACCTGAACGTCGGCCTCCTGTTGTGCTTCGGCAATCGCTTGCCAGACAATACTTCGATGAGCGCGATCAGACGGAGTCCGTCTGACAGATCCGTTTCCAAATTGCCAATGTGCTTGTTGACGGTTTTCAAATGCTCGTTGGCCCATCTGGTGAAGGTGTTTTGCTGAATTCGTTTCCATTGAGCGTCTTCGGCCAAATCCCGCTCGGTGGCCACCATTTCGTCCTCCTCGTTTGGCTCGAGCTCGCCTCCACCGCCGAGATAAACTACCTGCTGCCCGGGCGGCGGCGCGCCCATTTCAGCGGACTGCATGTTTTGCTCTTGAGGTAACGGCGCTCCTACTACCAACCTACAATGATAAAGAAAAACGATGAAAATACCGCATTTTCCTGGAACCGAACAGTTTTTTAAAAGGAATTTTAGTCGAGAAAGTTATGTAAAATTGTTTACGGAAGTGAGAAGAAATGTAGACTATAGTATAACAACAGTATTATAATGTAGGAATGTAGCGATTTATATTACAAGTCAATTAGTCAATGTCGTATAGATATATCTTCGTTTTTTAGTTACCAGCGCGATGTTTTGAACATGGAACCAGCTGCATATAAGCGAATTACGTAAAGCGAATTCGCTTATGATGGAACCAAGGAATCTCCTTATAATAGAGATCCCTTGATGGAACCAACATGGGAACCAACAACTTGGAAAAAGTTCGCGAATTTACCGTCATTCCGCAGCTCTATCTATCTTTCTGTGTGTGCTATATAACAATTGTTTACTCGTTATACAACATAGTTTTCAGGTTTTATCGCCACTTGCAATTTGCAAAGTATTTAAAAAAATACTCATTCCAGAAGCAGAGTTCCAAAGATTGAGATGTATCGTAGACTTGAATACCACATATCATGTAACCAGAAACATCACTATGTAACTATACACTCTAGCTCTTGTCAGTACAGTCAAGAATAGGATAATATACAAAGAATACGATTCAGGAAATGCTCTTTTCGTACGGAAAAATGTTTTCTGTATATATATCGCTAGAGGGGCGCGAGCTCCTGATTGACTGTAATATCTTCTTTGTTCCCTTCAAATCGCTCGTGTAGTTGTGCGCCATCTAGCGTCATTCTGACAAATTATTTTTCCGTATACGAACACAAAACATATTACACTCAATCTGAGTGCAGTATTCTTTGTATATTATCCTATTCTTGGTTATACCGATAGAGTCAGTACTAGTCACTACTGGTTGGCTCTTTTGTTTTTAATTTATTTTTATCACTACTCCCAAAGGTGCGACACGTGGCGCCATCTACCATGATTCAATTGAAATTGATTTGAAAATGAATGACTTTATTTGTTCAGTTGCAGAAACTACTTTACGACTGGAACTGGGGAGTAAAGAATCGAACCATCTTCGTTCTCATGAAACAAGAAACAACTCTGCACCTGCTGAAAACGGTTGAAATTTTTTTATTTTACTCATGTCATTGTCATATCCGTTTATTTCCCCCGCGACCCAACGGAGTTCGAAAATGAATAAAAATCAATGTTCCAGATCTTCTATCTCTCCAGACCATCGCTGTTTTACGTGATTCCACAGGATGTTCAGTTCCAGAAGCAGTTTCTTAGTTTGAAAGGACAGTTGTCGTATCGATTTCTGCAGATGGGAGTTTTCAAATCCACAATTCAGCAAAAAGTAAGATCGATTCTTTTTTTTAAAAATATCGATATATTTTACATATCGATCATTTTCACATATCGATCGTATCAAGAATAGGATAATATACAAAGAATACGGCACTCAGATTGAGTGTAATTATGTTTTCTGTTCGTACGGAAAAATAATTTGTCAGAATGAGTGACAGTAGATGGCGCACAATCACACGAGCGCGCGAGTTGAAAGAAAGGAAGAAGAGTGTACAGCCAATCAGGAGCTTGCGCCTCTCTAGCGGTATATAGGCCTACAGAAAACATTTTTCCTTACGGTACGAAAAGATTATTTCCTGAATCGTATTCTTTGTATATTATCCTATTCGTGGTCACATGCAATATGTTTAGGGCGAAAAACTTCCTCTGAGAATAATGACCGCTTATAATAGGCCATATTTCGCACTATTGTCCTACTCCTAGTCTCATGCTACCTAAAGTACAGTACGTACTACGTAGAATCGTAGATGATATTAAAGTGGGGTTTGAACCAAATAAGTTACTTAATATTATTGTGTCAATTGTGACAGTGGTTTAAATAATTTACAAAACTTGTTTTAATTTTCACTGCCAATATTAGGAAAATGAGAAATTAAGCCAAAATTTTTCTAGTCAGCATAATATTACTGTACGGTGCCGTAATGAATTTGTATTTTGATTTTCGAGTACGTTACGGTATTAAATAATTAATTCTTTTTGAGATTTAATTGTGTATGCTATTTTTTAAAATATATTTCAGCATAATACATTACAACCTCATAATATACGGTACTAATTAACATTTAACTCTTGCCAGGAATAACCCAAAATTGGATCTTTTTTCAGCTTGGCATCTTGGTGTATGTACAGAGAAAAAAAATCGAATGCATATATTTTTTTATGGGTACATGAATGGGTGCCCTGATCTGACGCGAACGTTTTCCGCTCGCGACTGGAGTCAGTACTGATAAGACTGCTAGTGCTACTGAATCCTATTTCAGTCGCGTTAGCGGAAAACGTTCGCGTTGAATATAGTCGCGTCAGATCAGGGCACCCACATGAATCTGCCAGATATGTACCAGCATAGCGTAGCCTCGTTTGGGCAATCCCATCAGTCCAACATGTTCATAGAATCCCTCTACTACCGTAGTAGCAAGGTGGTAATTGCGCACTAAGGGAGAAAACTTTAAAAGGACACTTTTCCTACTATGCCATATTAATCTTCTTCCCCCCCGAGCCTCAACTACTACTACTTGAGAGATCCCAGATTGACCTTGCAGACTCCAAATTGCATCTCCCTTTATGGTAGAAGCACCTGTTTAGACACCAATCAGTGGACTATGGGCAACGATTAAAAAAAATGCATGCTCTGCCATGGTTCTGTATTTGTTTTGCCTCAATGAATTGCATTGTGATGATTGATTTAAAAATAACATTGTTCAACATCACGTTTGAGACAAGACTAACATTATGGTACTTGCTGTTGACACCGGACATGCATTCCACAGTAATAACAGAATATCACACCTTAAAGCCAATTGACTACAGAGAGAACAATTTAATAATTTTAATTTGCATTAACATTTTACGGCTATTTTTCTTTACACTTGGATGGTGATGTAATGTCCAAAGGTTATCATTCTGTCCATAGATCTTCTAGGACTGTTCATTCTTCGTAACTATCTTTTCTTGAAAATAAACTCGTTTTCCTGTCCAAACAGCTTCTAACTTCTTCCATTATTCTCTCTGGTAATTAATTGTGTTTTAAACTAAATTGCTAAATTTGATAGAGGCCTATCTTCATCCTATTCTGGGGAGGGAGCAGGGGATGCCCCCTCATCCCCTCCGATCCTGATCACCTCAGTGATGTTCGGCGTTTTCTTTCCTCTTGAATTCTTCGTATTTGGCGTAATTCTCCGGAGTGTGGGTCATTTTGTGGATGTAGGCGAAAATGGGAAAGCACAAGACAGCCGAGTAGCAGTAGTAGCGGTAAATCCAGTTATTATTGAAGTAATACCTGTAGGGAAACTGCCGCAGTGAAGACATCAACGTATAGGTATACTTCATGTGTCGTGGGGGATTGAGAACCATTTTTAATTCCTTTCTTTAGAGCTTTAATTTACCGAAATTCGCACTTCTGAGCTTTTTTTCTCAAAAAAATTCAAGATGGCGGCCTCTATAAAAAGGAAACGGAAATACTTCGCGTAAGAGGATAGACTGTCTCCTAATAGTTTGCTTGCGTAGATTGTTGTGGGTCATGAAAATGAATTAAAATTGGAAAAGAGGCAGTAATAATAAAAATATCCATGCCATAAAACACCAAATAAGATATGTAGGTATTGTTTAAATTTAGTTTTCTTCAAATATTTTAGCTTTAAATAACAGATATAAATCCTGGAAATTACTCGTAATTTCGTGAAGTTTGAAACTCCCGCGAATGGCCCAGACTAAATACAGACTGACTCCTCAGTACAAAAAGTTAGTTTAACTTATTTTTACTTTTAACATGTTGTTTTAAAGTATTACAAATATATGGGTTAATATTTTATACTTTTTGTTTACGCGCCAAATAATTTTCATTAATTTTAATATTGAATTTACTTATTTTATCTTTGTGTTATTGTTGCCAAAAAAAATTAACTCAACGAAATCTGGCAACTCACATATTTAAAAAAAAAAAAAATGAACACCTGACAGCAAAGTGAAAAATGCATTAGGCCCTATTTGATTTTATTAAAATAACAACATATAAAATTAAATAAACTAGGTAAGCTTAATAGATCCTTTCTCTTTTATGGCGTAGTAAATATTGATTTGGGATGCAGGTGAACAGCTCTTTATTTTGGACCGTGGTGTGTTTATCAACACGATTCAAACCCATGTTGTTTCAAGGGGTATGCGCCGAGATACTTACTTGTTAGCAAAATTGACAAAATTTATATTCTCTTACATTCTTCATCTTTATTTATTGGAAGAGAAAGAAAAAAAAACCAGATAGCATTATGCGCAGGAAAGAAGAGGGCCCGGTAGTACCGTGTCCCCGCTTTAGCCTATGGCCACCAGCTTCTGGACGAATAAAAATAATATTTACATATTTCAGGAATTCGTCTAAAAAAATGGCTTCAAGATTAATTATTCCACCAGCCAAAAGTGTGGTGATAGCACCTGTCCGGCTGCCACCACTCCCAAGTATTGGAGATATCCTGAAGTTGTACGGACTGAGGGCACAGAAGCACCTATCGCAGCATTTTTTGTTGGATCCCAGGCTGTGTGCAAGTATAGTCAAAGCAGCCGGCAAGATTGAAGGTTTGCAACCTTTAGATTTATTGAGGTTTTGTTGCTTGAACTGGGGTTTCAAATATGAATTCTTATTGATCATTATAGATGGCTTCGTGTGTGAGATTGGACCTGGCCCAGGAAATATTTCAAGACCCATCTTAGACAGGGGAGCCCGACATTTGACAGTTTTGGAGACAGACAGACGATTCCTGCCTGCCTTACAGGTAAGATCATCTGCATTGTTGTTCCTGTATTGAAAATTTAATTGCAATTTTACATAACAATATTAGCGATCGACCGTTGGTAAAAATTTTGCCGATTGCCGATGGTAGAAAATTGCCACCATCGGCGCCTTTACCGATACATTGGTCAATCCCTAAACAATGTGCTAAAACCTTTCAGAATTTTTTTTTTAAGTATGCATGATTAGAATATTCATTTCCAAAGTTGTTTTGTACCTAAGACTTGCCAGCGTGAAAGCGCGTATCCTAGGAGGGGCTACCGTCCCTTTGGGATGGTGAGAAGAGAAGCTGTCGGAAGATGCTCAGTGTTGATAAACCCATTGACTGTTTTCAGCAACTCCAAGACGCGTGCAACGGGAGAATGGACATCATGATCGGGAACGCGCTCCGCCACGACCTGGGCACCTTCTTTCCGAAGGGGGCGACCAGGTACTGGCACGACCACAGTCCCAACATCCACCTCGTCGCCAACCTGCCCTTCAACATCTCGCTGCCGCTGCTCATTCGCTGGCTGGAAAACATCTCCGAGAAGTCGGGGATGTTCGCCTTCGGACGGTGCGGGATGACCCTGTCCTTCCAGGCCGAGGTGGCCGCGAGGATGGCGGCGCCCCCGGGCGTCAGGGAGAGGGGCAGGATCTCTCTCATGGTCCAGAATTATTGCCACGTCAAAGTGAAGAAGGTCATATCAGGTAAGGCTTAAAATTACACCGAGGGCACATTCTCGCCTACCTGAAGGTCCAGGGTTCGAGTCCCGGCGGAAGCGGAAAATTCAGTATTCCCCCAGACTATTTGGAGTGGGACGCCGACAGTCCGCCTCGTGTCGGGAAAAGTTCAGGATTCTTTATAATGGTTTACGAACCCTGGATTTTTATCCTCTCGGTGACCACGGAGGTTGGCTAAAAACCCAGTTCCCGCTCCCCTTCCTGGCGAAGGAAGATGCAGACGAGACCATTCTCATGGCCCTAAATTATTGCGTTCACAGGAGATGCGTTCGTACCGAAGGCGAAAGTGGCCACGGCGGTCGTGAAATTCACGCCCCTGCGAGATCCACTGATCAACCTGCCCTTCAAACTGATTGAACGGGTGACGAAACACGTCTTCATGCACCGGCAGAAACACTGCAAGCACTGCGTCAAGTGAGTAATCAATGACTTTTCCCTGTTTTATTCTCTGATTAAACCAGGAGATTGTGAAAAAAAGAGTCACGGAGTTCCGTCGGAATCTAACGACGGAACGTAACGGAGCACCAGTAAATGTGTGTCCGCTTCCGTCGCGTTGCGTTTGACCAATCACGTACTGGGAACGTCGGGATTCGAACAATCAGAGCGATAAAACGCAAACATTACGGAGGAGGTAAAAACGCACCTTAAAAGTGAGACTGGGTTTTCGGTTTCCGGTTGCGTTGCGTTTGATTTCTTTTACCGCTCTGATTGGTCGAAACCCGACATTCCAAGTATTATGATTGGTTAACGCAGCAAAACGCAACGCAACCGCACTCAATGAAAACCAAGCTTTAGACTGCGTTTTCGGTTGGGTTGCGTTTGATTGCTTTTACCGCTCTGATTTGTCGAAACCCGACATTCCCAACAAACGCAACGCGACTGGACTCGGTGAAAACCCACCCTGACCCTCCTCTCATAGCTAGAGAGCCCCGTAAAAGAACGAGAGAGACAGACTTGGATCCACCTAGCGGAATTACGTAAAAGCTCTTGAGCCTCCGTATCTTCTTCTGATAAAACGAATGTTTACTAAGAGGCAATTTACACTGTCCGACATCGGATGTCGGACCGCGTAAATTGCCCGTAACGCAGTTCTTGTCGTTTTTCAGAACGTTGTTCCCCGATTCGAAGAAGCAGTACGTGTCGGAGATGTTTCAGATCGCGGAAGTCAATCCGGAGATGCCGTCCTTTCGCCTGACCAACGAGGAGATTGGCAGACTGTGTTACGCCTATTTCATATTGTGTCAGCGGATAGCGGGACTCTGCGATTACGATTTCACGAAGAAGCTACAATTCCGCGGAGCGGAAGAAGAAGAAGAAAAGTTGGAAAACGTCGACAGGCCCCCGCTGAAGAGTGAGTGAGTGAGTGAGTGAGTAGGCTAGTTACGTAGAGAATGAGGGATTTGAACCGGGATCGCTGTCCCAGTTTCTTTTCCACAAGCTGTGCTGCCAATGCATTTTCCAAATTTCGTGCGGTTTCGAATTGTGGAAAATACTGCTTGTGACATTTCCCAACAGACGTGAGTGGCTTCGGTGGGGCTTTAAACCGAGTTTAACCATGAATATGACATCGGCGTGGTGCGAATCGTTTTTAGAAATTAAAAAATATATTTTAAATAATTGTTTTTACAAAACATCATAGATATATGTAAATAATAATTTATAAATAAATGAAAGTAAATGAAAATGAATTTTAAGCAGTCTTATTAACAGATTTCTGAAAATTGGGTTTTACACAGAATACTAAGGTCGAGTTTTGGCTTGTTTTCAATTGCTAAAATGCCAAAAATTGTGAACTTCGGGATTTTGCAGAACATTTCAATTCATTTGCTAAACATCCACCCGAAACCAAAGAAGATACTTACCATAGTATCAGTATAGTATAGTGGTATGTGGTAAACTTTCGAACCTCACATTTGGGGACAGCTATGACAGTAAACTGTCATCACAGACTATTACATTCGTATTGGGCAATCTTATTTGAGTTTTGTGTGTTTGACGATAGATGGCAGCACATATCACAGGTCGTCGGGGCGAACTTAACCTAACACTGGTTCTTATGAATGAAATCGTAAAAGTGGTAATAAAAAATATTATTCCGCGTGTGAGTCACACGCGCGTAACCTCATTATTTCGGCTGATAGAATTTCAAACAAAAATCATTTTCCAAACATTGACAACCTATAGGCCTATTATAATAGAGAAACGAATAAAAAAAATCCTCCAAAAACCTTTCTGCACGAGGTGGGGGAAATGTACGTAAATACTACGTAAAATACGTAGTAAGTTGTACGTGTTTGGAGGGGAGGGGGGAGTGTCGGTGTAAACCATCTATTATTTGAGCTATTTTTAGTTACAGAATCTATTTTTAAAAGCGTTTTTTTATTATTCTACCGCATAAGGAGGAAACTATGTTTATTTTAGTACAATGCAGGAAAAAATAAAGCGACAACTACTGTCGTATTTTGAAGTCGAAGTTATGACGCAAAGGAAAGCAAATTGCCGATAGTCAGGAGGATAATCGGTCCACACCCACATCCTGAGGCTACTACCGCTGCCTCGCTCGCTGCTGCGCTCGCGTCCGCGCGCGGTTTCCGTGACGTCACTGCGCTAGAGATGACCCGCCACGCTTCATTGCTATCGGGGTTATGGTTTTAGGGACAGGGAATCCCCAGGTTTAATTTACCATTATGAGCATCTTCATTCCACATCAGCGGAGAAGATTTTTTAAAGTCCATTATAAAACGGTTTTTAACGAGCGGGCGCGTGTATTTACGTCAAAGGAGGGTTTGTTTGAAAAAGTTTCCCATGTAGTAAAGATCCTCTTCGAGAAACATGTGCAATAATGATATTTTGTAATTTTTTTTTTACGACAAAATGGTGATGTAAATACAAGCGGTAATATTTGAGTTCCGGTTTTAGTTTTATGAATGAAATAGTAGTAGAAGGGATGGACTTCTTTTTTGTGTGTTGATTGGGAAATATTCGTCAACAATAATGCGCACGCAGCAGGAGTTGTCGGTTATCCAATTTTACCCACCACGACGTTCCGTTCTTAGATGAGTCAATCGGATTATCCACTCCTAATATCTTGAGCAACATAAATACCGAAAGAAGATCGGCAAATGTATTGTAGCACCTACCGCCTTTGCGTTCTGAACCATTCAATACTCGTATGGGGTAATGGGGTTTTCTGGAGCGGAATTCTACTTATTGATTTAATTTTTATGGTCTACTGAGTATATGGGGGACTTGGAGTTATTTACGAAACTTATGCTTGGCCCAAAAGAAACTGTTGATTTTCAAGTTTCGCAAAATCGGCCCAATTTTTTTTACCCCATTTCCGAAACTGTCTCATATTGGTACAAAATGAGCATTTTCCCATTGGTTTTCTAATCTATACTATAGAATAGATAATAAAATTATATGGGAAATATTGAACCTTTCTAATAACAAGTTAGTTCTAAAACTCTCTATATATTCCAAAACCGTTGCTGGCTCCAACATGCAATGTTGACGTATACGTTTCTATTTTTAAAATTTGAACGTAAATTTCGTATCAAAATGGGTGTCCGCACTATACAGTGAGAGGAGAACAACTGAGACCATGTTATCACGCAGTAAATACTACTGTTTATTACATTTTCTGTGAATTACGTTGTTACGTCAGTCAAGTTCAAGTTCAGTGGCTCAGTTCATAAGCTCAGTGAATCTGCTGGGTCCCGAAAATTACCCCGGTTTGATTCTGACTGTCAAGTACCGGTATATGACTGTTTTTGTTTAGACCAAAATAATAACTTAACCGGTGTAGGAATTAACGAGATTTTTTTTTAATGCATTTAAGCATAATAAGTGCTATTATCATGATTATTCATAAAAAAAATGATTAGGCCTATATTGAATTAATATTCTGTTTGAATATACTTAGCGCGGTTCTAACCAGTTTTAAAATCAGCTGATAGTTATTACTTTTTTTGTTTACGAGGCCATTTCATACAGAGTTCAAACACTTTTATTATCATTCAACTAACATAGTACGTATTATTAAGCAAATTATATAGGATAGTCGCACTTTTCCACATGTTATTTGCGTTTACGGACGATCTTTCGTTTAGTGAATCTTCGGACCTATATGCTAATGCTTTACTCAAGATTTCATCCCACCTTGAATCGGTGAAGAGCTCAATTATGTTTCGATCTACATTGGGAACGATTGGGGGGGGGGGTCCCCTACCTCAGTACGTCAATGTGATCGTTCTTCTTTGCGTCGGTCCAGCGCATAAAGATTAGAATAATAAATTCTCATCCAGACTCTTCCTTTGTTATACCGTACACACACTACAGATAGAAATGATTAGACGCACCTGCAGACCTGAGTATCATGCATATTACCGGTAATTAAATTTTTATTTTCTAAACGTTGATGTAAATTCGGTTTTGAAACCAGTCTTTTCTCTCATTCTAGAATCAATCAGATGAAACCAGTGCATGCTGGAATGATCAAAGTTATTATTTTAATACCGAATATAAGTTATTACAAGGATTTTATAAACCCCTCACGGAAACATTTTTATCCGCACCGCCAAGAAAAAGAAAAAAAATTCTTGAAGCCAAACCCAAATATTTTTCTGTTGAAGAGAGGAGGTTACGATCGCCCAGTGTGACCCGTGCCGCGTTTCCGGTAGAAGGGGGGTCGAACCCCTTTACCTCAAAGGCTCAAAACCCCCAGTATAAATCAAACTCCGACAGGTGGGTCTTTGCGGTACATAAACAAAAATCTTTATTATGTTGCAAATACAGGGACCTCCCGAATATAGCGGCGCTGTTTGAAAAATCTTCGCTTCCTCAGCTGATCCTTATAAATACAGCGATAATACCCCGCACACTTTTACGAGTCTAACGTCAGATCTCTCACTTTTGTGCTAAGAAGTCTAATATTTTGGTTAATCTCAAAACAAGTTGACCATAAAACTGGAAATTATTATAGTGTGCGGTGATGGGGGAAAAAGGATTTACCTTTTGGTCATTTTTATGGTGCCAGAGCAAGTCGAGCTATGGCTCAATTATCTGTAACAGGTAGAAAAAAGGTGGAAAGCTAAGGGGGGTAGAAACAGGAGGAGTTTTTGAAATGGTTTATTGTAGGGATTTTCCCCCCGTTATAATTTTAGAACGGATATGATTCAGGAACGTTTTGTACAATTATTATCAAACACTTATTTTTAGGCTCGTTCGAATGGCATATAGCTTCATTATTATATGAGTCAGATCAGTCGTGTGTAAATCTGGTGTTGAATGACACTGTGCGCGAACAGCAGACACAATATTATAAATAAAATGTTACTTTTATCGACTCGCATCCTGTTAAATAACAGTTATATCATTTTACAAGACACGTACGGAAGCCCCGGCCTGTTCGGGCCTGCAGAATTTGAACTTGAGACGTCGGTCCACGAAAACATCTCTGAATTAAGTCAAGGATTTTAATTATCTACTATTCTACTCTTAAGTTACGTATATCAAGGAGTTATAAGGTTATCAGGAGATGAAACAAGTTGACAAGATGCTAATTTTGATCTGACGTCATCATTGCCATAATGGAACGGAGAGTAATCCCTTCCACGTTGTTTAATATGCATCTTGGCCCAACTTAGCACTGACAAGGGAACATATTTGGGTGCCCGACGCACCCAGGATTGGCACTGTAATTTTTTACTTCATTGGGGTCTAAA
>JAQFYH010000436.1:0-12790 GCA_034694405.1 Scolopendrellopsis subnuda
CATTGAACCATAATTTCAATAGAGTATTGACTTTTGATTTGTGTAAGTTCAAAATGTTGTAACTTTAGATTGGAATTCAAATATAATTTTTTAAAGGACAACTTCAGGACAGGAAAGAATGGAATCATCTCTATTGGCAGCATCAGTTGGATATAATGGACTTGGTTTGATTCTTGCTCTACAAAAAGATGAGCAGCAGGGTCATGAAGTGATGTCTGGACTTAAACTTTACTTAAACCAGATGGTGATGCAGTCTTTAAATAACAAAAGGTAGGCCCTAGAACGTTTTTATTTTAAATCTGTTACCTCTAAAACCATATCATGTTATATGGTTTTAGGTTACTTGCATCGTGGCAGGAAAGGGAAGCACCTAATTTTGTCAAATCCGATTCTTTGGTTATTAAAAACAATTCTTCAAATACTACATGGCAAAGAAGCAAGAAATCAAGAATCAATATAGAATGAACTGCTGCTATATAGCCTAATCTTCAAATGTCAGAATTTTAAAACATTCTACGATTAATATGTTTCAGTGTTTTAGTTAGAACTGTAGTCTCAACATTTTAGCAGTACCATAAATTTCAACTAAAATTAAAAATAAAAAACTAAAAATTAATTTCAACTAATCAGATTCATTGAAACGCTTGTTTGTAAGCCCGATGTACTTGCATTTGTTGTAACTTTAAAACGTGTTAATTAAAATTTATAGGACTATTTGCAGAAAAACTGACACCCCATGGAACAAGAAGGTAATCGACTTTATCACGAGGAAAGCGCGCATTTTATTCAAGCCTGTAACGGAGGAACAGAAATCCAAAATCGTCGAATCCTACGATAATAGCGGTAAGAAATAAAAATTCTAAAACATTATTACAGACAGTTTCTCAGCAAGTACAATTTAGAAAATAAGAAAATATTTTTTTCTTTCAAAAACAGGTTTCTGCGCTGCCACACTTCCCATGGAGTCTCTTCTCGGAGTGCCCGACGATTTTAAGAAGAAGGATTTTATAAACGTAACTTAACTATATTCTTTTTTATTTTTTAAATGTATTGATAGCGTTGTATTAGACTAGTAAGGAAACTTACGAATCAAGTTCTTTTCAGTCCACTGCCAAAGGCGACGTGCTGGTAGGAACGATAGTCAACAAACTGAGCAACGGTTTCTCCATCTCGATTAAATGCACCGACATGGGACGCGTGAGGGATTTGACAGACTTGGATATAAAGGTGGGTTACCATGCTGTTTCGTTATGTTTCTGGAAAAATGCAATTAAACAACATGTTTTAATTTATTTTATCGTTTTTTTAGGCTTTCCTTCCTTTAAATTTTGCGACCAATCCAAAGTTGTATAAAGATCCGTTTGATTATTATCAAAATCGAGATCTCGTGAGGGGTGAGTAGAGAAAGTAAAAATTGACACCGTTTAATTGCGAAATACGTCTGTTTTTTGCAGTAACATGTTTCTTCGTCACCTGCGTTATTGTTTTTTATTTTCAGTTACCGTCTTGGGAGTGAATAAAGAGAAGGGAGATGTGGCCGTTTCCATGCATCCGAATGACTTGCCCGACCACCTAAAAGACAAAAACGTAAAAATGGTTAGTGTATAAACTTTATACGTTCCATGTGAATTTTTTTTATGTCCCAAATCTGGCGGCTGCTTTCCGTATTAGCAGGGGTAGATAGGGAGTTTGCATGTTCCTATAGATACTCTGTGATTGTGTGTACAATTAACGGAATCGCTGTAGCGACTTAAAAACGGTCCACAGATGGCGTTAGTGTCATCCTTATCATTCATATCTGAGATTTCAAAATTAATTTAAAAATAAAGTTTGCAGAAATGAAATAATAAATATTAATTTGGAAAACAAATTAATTAAGATAATTAATGACGTAATAAATATAGCCTAGTTAAACATTGGATCAATAAAATAAATAATAAAGTATAAAGTCGGCAAAGACTATCAGCTAGTGCCATCTGTGACAATTTTTGGAGAATTTAGAGCGGTGTCATGGGTAGGTTCCTTAATCACTCCCTATCTACCCCTGGTTAAATACATAATTTTGTAGATGTACAGGGCTCCTAGTGGCCTATCCAATGGTTGTAACTTCAAAATTATTGCATTAATATAATTGCGGTATTTAATTTGCAGAGAATGGATCACCTGACGTAATAATTGGCAGTAGTCAACAAGTTCCAAAAGTCCTGAACAACTTCTTAAAAGGTACGCAGCTACTCTAAAAGCCATGTAAAAAATATTCCTACCACTCGATACAGAAAGTACGTTTCAAATTAATAATAAACATCTTTGATCTACATCAGGTACCAGCAGTGAATGGGCACCAGATTTAGTGAAGCTGTTGATAGACACTCGACTTCAAATGGAGCCAGAGTTCCGCACGCCACAGCGCAAGAAAAAACTTTGGGAGAAAATATCAAAAGTGCTGAAAGAACATGGACACTTCATTTCCGGTGGTACCTGTCACCAAAAGTGGCGCAATGTAATGAAAAGGTACAGAAGTAACGTGACCAAGATGGAGCAGTCGGGGCGATTGGCGATTAGATGGGAACATTTTGACCAACTCAACGAGGTGTATGGAAGTGTGTGGAGGAAGCATTCCGAAGATAGTAACTCTGAGAGGGTTTTTGTGCACAGTGAATTACGAACCTCGTCGCCGTCGATATACGATGAAGACTTGGCAGATTTAAATTCCGAGTTATCAGTCCTTTCGCCAGTTGATGCAGAATTGTCTATTCCGGAAATAGAAACTAGTCGTAAGAGGAAAAGAAACGAAATGGATGACGATGAAATTGTTCCCCCGACGTGGTTCCTCATGGAGATGAGAAGGAGAGAGAGTGAATTAAAAAGAAGGGAAGAAGCAGAGGCGTTAAGGTGGCAGGAGAAAAAACAAATTGAACAGAAAAAATTAGAAATGATGAGCAACCTGGTTGATGTTTTGAAAAAATTGGCAGAAAAATAAATGTTTTTTTAATATGTACACTGGAACATACTAATTATGTGTTTTTTTTTTTTTTTTTGCATTTTTTGCATGATAAAACCAAGAGTGGATAAGGGTAGAAATTATTAACTCGACTTGATAAAAAACATTTTTTTTTATTAAAAAATAAAACTAATTACAGTTCCTGTTAGATCAAATTGGTTGATATTGTTCTGCTATTTTGACACAGATATTATGTAGACCTGCCTTCATACCTGAAGAAATTTGAAAGAGGTTGATACCAGGGGTATTCTTGTACTGTACATATTCTTGTTGATACTTTTACTTTACATCAACTCAAAGAAGGAGAGAAAGTAGTAAGTACATTCATGAGTCATGACTATTGTAGAATCGTACAGGATCTGGCCCCTCAACTACATTCGTAGTACCACGAAGGTAGTACGGTATCTTTAATCTTTCAATAAGTTGGACTCTTGGATTATTGTAGTACCGGTACGTGATTTTTACTGCAGACTCGGACGTAGAGCTTTTAGTTGGCCAACCTCTAATAATGAAGGAACACAAACGTAGGTGGCGCCACCAATCGGGAGCATTAGCATTCAAAAATAAACGCACTCGCAAGTCAAGAAAGTTGATTTTGGTCCCCAAAAATGGCCAATTTGGGGAGCTGTACCATCATCGTCGATAAAGTTACCGGAGAAAAACTAAAATCTGGTAAGTATTACGGGATTTCATTTAACAAATAACCGGAACTAGCGAGGGACTTACAAAAGTTAGCCAAATTTTGCGCCTAGCAGCAGCTGCAGCTGTCCATAAACAACAGAGAGAGTTGTTCCACGGACCACCGGTAGAGGATACATTTTCGCATTTTCTGGGTAGCGGAAGGGTCAGATTATACAAAGAACCCAAGTCACGACCCCGCCGCCCCCAACAACGAGTAGCCTAGGATCGCAGAAGTTCGACGAAAAAGCAGTTTCGTCGATTTAGCGGATGAGCGCGATTGTTCGTTATCGTTATGGATGAGCTCATCGCTGCTGCAAGTGGATGACGTCAGTGGTGAGCTCATCGATCGTCTCACTGATGTTGCTCATCGCTGAGATTCAAACAACTGGCTGTCTCAAATACCGATCATAATAGTATGAATATTCTATATGATCCTGAATTCTTGATACCACTGTGTACAGCATCATTGATGGAAAATTTAAACAAAACAGAAACCATACCATTACCAATTAGAGTTTACGGTATCATACTTAGCCTAATAAATTCTCGCTATTAATAAATTACGGTAGGCTATTTTTTTTAAAAAAATTTAAAGCATTGAACATAATTGAGAATTAGCCTACTGCCTAGGCCTATATGATCCAAATTCACTAATTGATATAAATTGTTATATATAAAACTACGATACATCAGTTCAGGTTGTGTACTACAACAGTTACCGTAACCATCCAGACGTTTGTAAGTCGCGTATTCAAAGAGTGTAACTTACTGATCATCATTCTACCATATGCTCGGACGTCATCTTGTGTGGTATTATCCTCGAACACCAGACACCGTAACTTACATAGCACTGTGAGTCAACACCAAAGATTTATCACGTGTAACTCAATGAAAAATGAGGTAAAATAATGCCTACAAGAGCCGCGGGCGGCGCAGCATATGGTACCGGTATATAAATGATGGTACACTCTTTGAATACGGACTTACAAACGTCTGGTTAATAAACGTCTGCCGTACTGTAACTAAATTATGTGATTTTCATGATAACGTGGTTGTAGTCTCAGTGCAAGCAGACCTCAGCTCAGCATCTCAATCTGCTTCAACAATATTACAGTAGTGAAGATATTTTTGTAAGATAGCCATTATAAACATGCTACCATGCATGCGTCTCCTTTTATGCACTGAGAAAAACGGTGGTCAAAACTTTTTTATACTTGTATATTTCAGATCCAAATTTCCTGAATGAATATCTGGGAAAAGTAGACAAGTCACAACTACCAGCAGGAATCAATACGGCATCAAATATGGAAATTACAGTAATTGAAACACAGTCATCAGGAGGTAGGTCCAAACCCAGCCTCTTTTTCCAAAGAGCTGTCAAGCAATCACATTCATACCATGGCGGCTTGCATTGATCTGAGTATATATCCAAAACAGTCTACATTATCCTTTCTTCAACATTATATGAAATAGAAGGCTGGTGATGGGGACCTCCATGGCGATGGTATTGATGTCCAGTTGTCCACCGGCCGTCTGTGTGGACACAATTGCTTTAAAATTAAAAATACTTGCAAGTGGGTATTTTTGAAAATGCTGGGGTAGGCCTACAATATGGAAGTTAAATTTGAGTGAAATGTTGTTGAAATTAATGACTTTTTTTTTCCCATTTAGCGGAAACCATGGCACCTCAGGTAACGACCAGTAACGGAGTAAAGTTCCCGGGCATCCAGACAAAAGGTAAGATTCAAACTGAGGAGCTCGCCATTATTGTTGTGCGGTGCCGTCGTGTGCATTCTACCCAGAAAATCCCGGTTGCATGATGAAGGAATGGGTGAGGGTCATGCACACATCCAGGGCTTCAATTTCGGACTGAAACATTTTAACGTCATCGTGGTCCCATGACACACGGTCCCCCGCACTATGAGTGCGTGGTTCCTGACGATGACGTCAAAATGTCGTCAGTAACAAAGTCCAAAATCTCAGTCATGTACGATTATAACTTGCGGAGAGTGACGGACTTCCTGCATTGTCCGATAGGGGAGCGCGTACAGCGTTCCATACAGTTGCAACGCGATAACATTGGCTGTGTACTGCTGAACGTGTGAGCGAACGTGGCGTCACCTGCGAGAATTACAAGAAACACGCGAGTTCGCTGGAAGTGGGACCGGTAACGAGAATCTAATAATATTTTGACGCGTTTCTTTCAGGTAGCGACTGGACGCCCAACGTCGTGAAGCTGCTGATCGAGATCAGGCTGAACATGGAGGCCGAGTTCCGGAAGCCGCAACTCAAGATGAAGCTGTGGGAAAAAGTGTCGAAGGAGCTGGAAGATCACGGACACTACATTTCCGGCGGTGACTGCGACGTCAAGTGGCGAAATCTGATGGGCACGTACAGAAAGAATCTGTTGAGAATGAAACAATTGGGGGCCGAAAGCATAAGGTGGGAATACTTCGCGCAGATCTACGAGGCGTACGGCGGAAGCGGTTACAACGCGGACAGTTACTCGGAAGAACCGTTCTCTCACGACTTCCAGACCCCCTCGCCGTCGGTGCAGGACGACGAGTCGGGGGATTCGGAATCGTCGTACGGGATCTCGCCGCCCGTCAACGTACAGCTGACGACGTCGAACCAAAGTCACCGAAAAAGGAAGAGAGTGGAAGCTCCGGCGGCGGCGCCGCCGACGGACGAACAGCAGACGATCCCCGAGTGGTTCCTGCTGGACATGAGGAGGAGGGACGCGGAGGCGAGTAAAAGGGACGAAGAGAAGAGGAGGCGGGAAGAGGCGGAAGCCAGAAGGTGGGAGGAACACAAAGAAATCCAACAGAAGAAGTTGGACGCGATGAACAATCTGATTGACGTTTTAAAAAATTATCTAAAAAAATAGATCTCGCGTTTCCTCATTTATGCAAATTTTTTTTGTAAGTAAAAGTTATTTATAGTTTTAGAAAAAAGTTGCATGTTTATTACTGTGGCTCGAAGGAGTGTCCTGAAAAAGTTCCTGCTAGAAGAACGCGCTGAATAGTAGAAACAAGGCAAGCTATAGGGTATACACGGTGATTTCGAACGCGAATCGCTCAACAAAGGTGCGTTTAACCAATCCAATCGCAGGATTAGTTGTTTAGAAGATAGTCGGCTAGGGAGATCATTTGTTCAGCATTCGCGTTCGAAATCGCCGTGCATAACTCCTGCAGTTCTTTTATGAATTTCCACCCACAAGTTTCGTCAATATACGGGTTATCGCCTGAAATTTAACTAAGAAAAATGCTGCGTTTCCACACGATTTTCTTGTCTGCGATGGCAAGGTTTTGTGTGTGTGTGTGTTTTTTTTTTAATAACACATTATTTTAGTGAGAAACTTGTGGGGACTATGTACATTTTGTGGGTGGGGTTGGCGTGCTCAACTCATCATACATTGCGGCCAACACCACCGTTAGAATCTCTGGATTCTGGAATCAGGTTGCAAATGTGCAAAACCACATTTTTAAGTTTCAATGTGAAACTAAAAGAGACAACATTACTACTGCCAGAACCCAGGGCGTAAAATAATTCTTTGCGAGTAGTAAAGATAAATGCCCCGTGAAGACCGTAACCGTATAAACTGCCCTTCTATTTTAATATTGTAAAATTTAATTTATTAAACTTCTTTAAAAAAATGAATAAGGCGGGTCTAAAACACAAGTTAAAAATCACAAAGTTTTACATCTCATCTAATCTCTTTACATTAAACATGAAAATATTTGTCGTAAAATACAGCTATGATTAATTAGAAAAAAGTGTGAAAATATGATATAAATATAGCGTATGTACCTAATTTTGTACAAAATGTACATATTCACAAGAAATATTTTTGAAAATATCGTATTTTAGCTTCATGATCGAAATTCGGATAAAAAAATTAAATCCAACATTAAAAAGCAACAGAACAGAAATGGCGCAGTTATGAATTTTTGTTTCTCAAATATTTGATTTCTTGCCTAAAAGAAAACAATTTTAACTTAAAAATAGGCATCTCTATCCTATAATATTATAAAATTTTAAGATTTTTCGGCCATTAACAAAAAGCAATTGGTCCCAGATAACTTATTTTAAAATATTTTTTTTTAAAACCGATATCATATTAAAAAAAAAACTCTTGTGGAATGTTAAAAGTCGGGAATGTACGTTAAAAACAGCCAATTCGCTAAAATACAACATTTTTTTTAACTAAAACTCAGCCAAGATCTAATCGTTGCTTTCCTGAGTCCGGCGTAATACTGCTTTCTCTTCTCTAGATCCATTTCTAACTCGTCCAGGGCCAATAGAATCGACCTCTTCTGAATCAATTCTTCTTTCCATTTACCTGTTAAACACGACGTATTTTTTTAAAGTTCGTTTTAAAACTAAGTGCGTGTCAATTCATACACTGTTTTATGGTAATTGATACTTACGGACGGTAGTTAGAATATTAATCTAAGGGCGAGTTTTCACCGAATTCGGTCGTGCTGTCCGGTGTTGCGTATACCGGTCTGATTGGTCGGAACTTCGACGTTCCCATTATGTGATTGGTCACCGCAACACCGAACCGCACGACCCGATTCAGCGAAAACCCACCCTAACTCGTGCATTCGGAGTGATCGTCCGACGCGCGTCACCAGACAAATAAGTTCTGGGCTGCGATTTTGGACATTGTAGACTGTAGTGATGACGTCAGCTTGGTCTCACGATGCCACATGCTATCATAGTGCGGCGTCCGTTCGTGGGACCACGACGACGTCAAATTTTCGTCACTACAATGTCCAAAATCCGCAGCCCAGGTTAGCATCGCGGTCACTCAGCCTCAATAGATCGGAACGCAGTCGGCGGTTTGCGGCAAGATTATTTTTTCTAAAACGTTTTGGAGCTGTTGGGAGGGATTCCAAAACTTCCGGGAAATTGACCATCTCGACGAGGGGACGTTGAATATGATACATGGTTTTAAAAACTCACTTATCATTTCCTGCATAGGAACTTGGCCTCCGTATTCTTTTGGTAGAATCCTCACAGGCACGTAGTTTACGAGGCTATTTACGTCGCTGTGCACTTGCACCTGAAAAACAAACGTCAAAACAATAAACATTTTCCCACTGCTGTTTGGTTTTTACAGAACTGAGTAGAATAATATGAAGGTTGATCAGAATGGACATGGGAGAGCATTACAACTTATCCTATTAGCGAGTTTTAACAGACTGCGACGTAACTCTAGCGTAATGTAAAGTTGTAAACGTAACGTTTAACAGTTCTGAGCTTGCGCATTTTGGATTTTGCAGTAGTTCGATATTAGCGCGAAATCTCAGAATTATTATTAGTCATGCGTTGAGTTAATGTTACGTCGCAGTCTGCTGATAAAACTCGCTAATAAACATACCCGAGATAACTTAGTAAGGTATTTCGTTAATTTGCCGCCAGAGGGCAATGCATTTCACTGAATATACGCAACACGCTACTTGCGTGCGCCACCTAACATCATAATTCAGAAGTACGATTCGTACTTTGCGCGTGACGATCGCAAGTATGGACGACAGTAACGCCTCTGCTGATCCCTTCCTGGATTCCTATTCCTTACAGATTCTAAGTTAGTTTTCAACATACATCGCGTGGTGCGAAATAGCAAAATTTCGCCACGTTAAACTTGCCGCACTGTTGCTCAACGTACCCTTTCTCGGAGCTTCGAACTGAGGAATGATTTGAATATGGCGAAACCAGCTTTAATGAGAAGCGGAAGATTCATAAAATGGACTCCTTTATGTCGGACAGGCAGCGCATTCTAGAATGAAAGAAATCAAGTTTTAAAATGACGAAAAACTTCAGCAAAATTGAATAATTCGCCCTTTACGATTACAACGCCTCTAGTGACCAAGATCGTAAGCTCAGCCTATTTCTCCAAGATCGTATTAAACTGCGATGTCGTAGGGGGCGCTCCGAAAGTTTAAAACCTTACGGAAAACGGCAACAAAAAATTCATCCAATTTGAAGCCAGTCGCACTGCCCAATAAACAAGTGACGTTGAAATCCACCAATTAAATACTGGTTTAAAATGTCAATTTCTTATTCCAGACTCCAAATCGGATCATTTTGTTCAAACAATTCTAGAGAAATAAGATTTCTTTTGGCTAATTACTTCGGACGAGGTGAAAGCCTGTTGGAATTCCTTCGGATTCCAAATCGCCAGATGATTTAGACCGAGGGCCTTGTGGTCGAAGATGTAGGTCAGTCCTCTGATCTGCGTGTCTTCGTCTTCCATCAGGGCTTCCAGCGTCATCACCATCGCTCTCATCGTGTCGTTGCAATTCGTTTCTCCGGGCACCACAGAGGCTGGAAAAATATTTATTCAATTAAAAAAAACCCTTTTACGGTAGTTGCGGGGTACATGGTGTTGCAGAATATGTGGACAATCTCGTAACACTTACTCCCAACGCTAAACAACACACGACGTCCGTAATCGTCTCTTTCAGGTAGAACGAACGCAAACCTGTAAATATTGATACAATGATTACAAAAAGGGTTTTTTTTTTTACAAACTCCTATACCGTACGCAATACGTGGCGTTATTCGCTCCTATTAGATGGTGTTTAAAAAGAACGAATTCGCGGTAGCGGAATATACAATCATTGGTGGAATATGTGAATCCACCACATAAATCATTTAGTTTTCCTCACAGCCAAAGTGGGATGAGTGCGCTTTCCCAATAGGTTCTCCTGAATCAAACGGTACAATTCTAACCACGTCAGTGATCTCGACTAACTCGTACAGTTCAACTGCGCACATCTCAAAGCAAAACTGAGAAAAATCTATGAGATGTAAAATTGTGCGCGCGGTCTGGAAAAGGTTATTTTTCGTTACCCTTTGGATATCAGGGCGTTTATGGCGTCGTCCGTTATATCCAACCTGTTGAACCACTGCGGATACAGCGTTCTCGTGTACAAATACTTCTCCAAAATTTCCTGAGATTTGGCTATGTCGAACTTCTTCACTCGCAAGAACCGCAACAGGAACCTTGAGTCTGAAAAAGATAATTCATTAAAAATAATGAACTAAAAAGCTGTTTTTCAAAATTATGGTGCGACCACCGTTGCGAACACAATGCAGTCTCCTGCTATGGGGTCAAGGTAAAAGATTCTAAAGAAGCTGCTATTCAGTAATATTTAGCCTACATTTTATCCACAATAATAAGCTTGCGGTGAATGGGGAAATAGCATGCGTTAAAGGCCGCACAGCACGCAATATTGTAAACTGTTTTTCGTAAATTATACACTAACTTTATTCGTAGCGTAATACCGCTAAGTTTTCGCCGACATTCCTCTTTTACGAAAGTAACGAGCAACTTCAAACTTATCTGCAGGGAACAGCAGCATAAGCGAATTAGATTCATGATTTTTCAAATTCCCATCAAAATATTACGAAAATAGTAAATACAGAAAAAAAAAATCCAGCCAAAAGCGAAAAAAAAAAAAACGCCGGAAAATTTTCAGACTTCTTGTTTAACCCATACCCTCCCTCACCGAAACCCCAACGAGTAAATATTATAATCAAACAGCTCGTTATCCCTGAAAATAACTCCAATAGTCGAAGACGGAATTTACATAAATAAAATTTGTGCATGTTATGGAAAGCGCGATCGTGGCTAATTTTTGTTTTTTTGTCGAGTGTAAGTTTTCCCTGCTTTCGTTCCGTTGCGATTGACCTCTCTGATTGGTCGAACCCCGACGACCGACGTTCCCAGTCATATCAAACGCAACGTTTACGGAAGCTGTGAAAACTCATCTTAAGTATGGCGGCCACTGCAGGGTTCGGATCTGGTCAAACCGACGAATTGTTTTTGAACGCACTTGCATCCCACGATTCTCGGTCGATAGAGATGCTGAGGAATAGCTTACCAAGTCTGCATTTCTTTATGTAGTTTAGTTCTCTGACGAACGAGTTGATGGCCAGCAATCCTTCGATTCTCTTCGCCTCCGTTTCTCCCAATTCGTGTTCGGCGATGTCCAGGACTTCGTTGCACAGCAGAACCTCGCCGGTTCCCATATTCTACGAATATTAAAACAAAGATTATTAAAGCTCTATCGTTGTCGCAGGATTCCCGGAGGATTGATCATCCTTTTTACGATCGAGTTTCATAACCGCGCGCTATAATCTGCACCTATAATCAATCATGACCTCCAGTCGATTTAAAACGCGGCTGATCGGTTCACCAACCTGAGTAAGTAACACCGTCATGCGAAAAGTTCGAAAAAAAAAAAATGTAGCGATCTATTGTGAAAATTGATGACTAGGTGCTGACTTGTCATTTTCTACCATAAGATTTTTCAGTGCATATTTTATTGATAGTATTTACGTGATGGCGTTTCGCACCATGGCCATTACAGCCCTCGTATATAAATAAGGAAGTTATAATGGCGATATGGGTCTGTTAACACCTGGCTACATCAGTATTATTTTTTCCCCTCTAAAGTCCGCATCCAGAGAGGTGATGTATCCATGTTTCTTTTTTTGTTGCATGATGGAGATACGTTTTATTATTTACGTATAGAGAACTCTGAAAATAGAGAGTTTTAGCAACTTCGACGTAACGCTAACGTAAACGTAACGATACGTTCTGAGCATGCGCACGTTGGATTTTCGTTGCAAAATTAAACGTGCGTATGCTCAGAACGCGTCATTAAGTTACGTTAGCGTTACGTCGAAGCTGCTAAAACTATATTATCGCGAAATGCCTTTTACGTATGCGACGACGGACTTCCTACCGCATACTGCGCCAACTGCGGTAGTAAGTTAATATTCGGTAGTCGGTTGTTGTACATAAGAATGCGCAAAGTACTCGGCAAACTGGATGCAAATTCGGGTACTTGACGGTGCCATTAAAACCAAAATACTCCGTAATGATATAATAATGTAAAATTACTAGCATTATTTACTTCGCACATTGCTGTGTAAAGTAAGTCTTTCTCGTTCGCAAGCGAATCACATAACAATGATACTACTGATTTCGAGATTGAAGTTTAAACAAAATCCATGCCTTTTACTTTATCTGTCATGTCATTAAATTTAAAAGTAGAAAATCGTGTTTCAGTTCATTGCGACAATGGTTTA
>JAQFYH010000437.1:0-12776 GCA_034694405.1 Scolopendrellopsis subnuda
TGGAAAAGGTCCGGCCCAGCCGCCCGAGGGAAATTTTTTTTAAAATATAAGTGAAAATTGGTGCATTTTTAAGCACTACAGAGTATAAGACTCGCAAAATGTGTTCATTTTGCTATAGTTTTTCGTTAGAGATTATTTTGGAAATTTTACTTATATTTCATGTATATTTAAATATACATTCTGGGTGGAAAAATTTAGTTTTTAGCGTAGTATCTTCCGGGGCTCAGCCCCGCCTATAAAATATTTACCGGGGCTGAGCCCCGCCGGGCCCCGGCACACTTTAAGCACTGCTTGGTGGTGAAAAGATACTCCCAGAGTACGGTATGATACGTCCTTCTTGGCATATTCGTATTTATATGAAATATCGTCACGAACTGAGTCGAAAATCTCATTTATAAATAGGAATGATCTCCCTACCGAGTTTAGAAAATATTGCAATGTTCTTCGTTAAAAGGGGACAATGGTTTGAATTCGTTCATCAAGTTTTCTCTTTTCTGGTTCTGAATATGATTGAAGTTTTCGCTATGATTTTTTTTTATTCTATACTGGTCAATATCAGCGAACCTGTTGGGAAAGAGGGAATTCCCCAAAAGGACGTATGAATAACCGACATAACCGTCCCTTGTGAGTGTTTGTTGGGTGTAAGTCCGCTGTCATGGGACATGGGGCAAAATACATACATTTTTGTGCAAAATGGGTGGGGGCTAGTGCAGCCAGATCCAACATCAGGCGGTAGTTTGATTAGGGCGGTTCGTCTGTCAGACAATATAATTTGATTGACATGCCGGACGTGTTCTTGTGAACGTAACTTGGTTAGCTAGTTTTGCACAGTTACTGTATAATTTGACTTTTCACGCAATATTGCGTAAAAGATTGGACAGTGAATTTATCTCTCGAAAGTCGACAGAAGTAGATGAATGGAATTGAAGACTTTTAGGGTTGCTAGAGAATAAACGGTCTAGACTCGTAAAGGATGCTTTGGTATTAATTCGTGTACTGTGGTATTGAGCTAAGCTATACGGTCTATATGATAATAATAGATTAATAGTCTAGAAGCGACTAGGAATAGGGGGGATTTAGATTTGAAGTAGTTACACTGCTGTGTGGTTTTAGAGTTTCCGCTCAAGCGAACATGTCTGGTGCTATGGCGATTAGATGAAGTTGGTGATTCATCGCAAATCACACACAAAACTTTCGGAGAGGAGCTGCATAATTGATTAGCCAGGAAAGGGGCGCGCAATGATGTGTTACATCTCGCACCAACGCTCGCCGATTGATATAAATAGCGCCAAGTGTAGCCATTCACTATTATTATAACCCCGCACATATCTCGCCGAGTTTGCATCTAAGCGCCCGTATCGTTCCGATATATGGTGAGAAAGATGGGATAAGATGTATGACGTGGGCCAGGTATATTTCAAGAGATAGATCGGATAGATTTATAGCGATATTAGCACCTGAGAAATGATTTGTTAAAAAAAAATCCCTAAAGGTGTTAAAAAATGCGGAAACTCGTTTGGTGAAAAGCCAAGTCAGAAATGCAGTGGGATTTATTACTGTCAGATTTAGAACTAGTAGAAATCAAAAGGGATCATTACTCACTCATTAAAGAAAGATATATATAACCGAGGTTGTATAAAAACTGCGGTTTGGATTCTAGGAAAATTGTATTCAGGACTCGGATATGAATCTCAACTTACTCGTTAGTTTCGTAAATGCCTTTTCTTTTTCTTTTAAAACTTGTAACTTCTACCATCCACAAAGCGTGGTTTCCGTTGTGGGGATGGCATAACGAGGACCCTGTAACTCTGTTAAATTATCCCGAAAGGATTTAAACGGGTTTGAAATTAGGGTGATGTGTAAAAATTACAGAAACTAACGACCCGAGTGCTCGGGTTCTCGTTAGATGATGCGCGGCCGAAGATAAATTGAATTACGGTTTATCCTCCCCGTAACTATAGGGCCGTTATAATCAAACCCTCGCAATCTCGATTAATTGGAAGCGTCGTCATTATTGCACATCCCAATAAAACACACACCGCATCTCACCCCCCCCCCCCTCAATCACCCCTGCTCTTATTCCGTTGCCTCTCGTTTCCGCAGATTGAGCACGTATTTGCTGCAGTTTGCGAAACTATTGTGTGTGTGTTTTCCGCCGAATCTGACGTGCGCGGGGATTTAAATTCATACGGGGAGACAGTTTTTCTTGTGTGTCGCCACGGGTATACAACGGGTGATTTACTACCGCATCATCTATCAACCCATCCCCCTCCTCATCTCCAAGAGAGAGAGAAAAAAACTATTTAAGATTTTGTAAATATTTAGAAGCGTCGGTAGCCGTAATCTGAAGAGGATTAAATTGCGACCTCACAAGTGGGCACTGTTAGAGATTGAACCTCGCCGGTGTCACCCGATTGACTGCTTTAGAAAAAGTTCCAGATCCATGACACCAGGCCTTTTGATCTCTGAGAATTAACCTCTGCTCCGAGGCTACTGGCTGCATGGAAAATGAAAATACAGCCAAACAAGGCAGGGAAAGAACTCCTAAACCAGACGAATCTCGGTTTCGTTTTCTGTGAGCTGAAAGTGCGATCGGACATTATTTCGTTCATTAGAATATTCAGAAAATTATTTTTTGGCAACAAACCAGACTAAATGTCTTCCCATAACTCTCTCAAATTAGTATCAAACCCTGGCTGGCTCTGTACGTCCGAGGTGTGTCATAGTGGAGGATATTATGCTATCTTCAATCTTCCTAGGTTCTCCCTTGTTCAACGAGAATGTAACCGGTGAATGGCAGGACGAACCCAATAATAACAAAAATGATCAAAAGAATCCCCTAGCATAATAAGACCGTTACTAAAGGCAGATGAAGATGAACATCTCCAATTTTCTATCATTCTCGTCGTCCTTCCTATTTTCTTCGTCTTCCTACGTATCCATTCCATTCTTTTTTTGTATAAAAATATATATAATACTTTTTCACAATATAACTGAAGACACGGTCCAAGCATTCAGCGAGGCTTCCGTGTCTTTGTGTCATTTTCTGTAACAAAAAGTTCAAGCCTCACGAAAATGTCCCTTTGCGCAAAAAGATTATAATCTCCGCGGGCCATAAAGGGATGTATCTTTGATGTCTGAATTAAAATCGCAAAGATCTTTCTTTTTTTCAACCGCCCGAGACAATTCTTCCCAAAAATCAGCCGTGAATTAGCAAAGAGAATGCATAGGCGTTGTTCTTGCGGAGATATGGAGAAGGAGGGAGGGAGGGAGGGTATAGCCTGGAGTATGACGAATCCTATGGGACATAAGGCGTAATGCTTTCACTTTTTGGTGAAAGTGTACAAAGAGGAACGGAGACAGATGAATGGGTCCCTGATATCATCCCCCCCCCCTATAAGCTGCCAATTTACTAAATTTATACCCATCAACGTATATAGAACGGGGTTGCCAAAAAAAATTCGCATAAGAGAGCGCAGGTGTTGGAATACATAAAAATCGATTCGACGTAACGAAGACGAAAAGAACAAGTTCTTTTTAAAAAAAAAAAATAATAGTCGACAGCTGGGGGACATTCGAGTGTATAGTCGAGAGTTGTACGTCAACAGTTACATTCCTGTCGTTTCTTTTTTTGGCGTATATTTTCGGAAGTTTCCGAAAGAAATTGGTAGAATAGCTCTTTACGGATTCACGCCGTTGATAACGAATGCTCTTTGGAGGACGTGAAGTGAAGCTTTGACCTTTTTTTATAACATTTTGATTGGGCTTGCGCAGAGCGTAGGTGTGATACGTGAACAACACGAGCGACGCATGTCCAGAATTATTCTACCCAAAAGAAGGGTTTTTAACCAACTGGGAAAGAAGATTTCCTGTTGAGCTTGATATAGAATCAAAGAAAGCCAAAATAAATAACGCGAGTTAAAAAAAAATGAAAATCAGTTTATGCACTGGAAAAGTTTTGTTCGGAGCCTAAACGAAGCGTAATTTGTTAGGAAGACTCCGTGCAGTAGGCAACGGTAAGCTTCGCGTTCATTCTAAAAGCGCCCCTGATGTACGTTACACTTTTGAATGGCATCTCCTTGTCTACCTACTTTAAAAAAAACTTAATTTTTTTTTACAACGTGTCGAATGTAGGCTAGGACTCTTCAACCGAACGAAAAAAGAATCCATAAATTGCGAATGCGATACAGATGGTGTAAGATTAGAGATCTCGATGTGGTAAAAGAAGGTGTGAGACGCGAGACTGTGAAGAAGAAAAAAGAAATAAATCCTCGCAAGATTTTCTCTCGACACGTGATACGACGAGAAAAACCCTATCGTATGCAGATTAAAAGTTGTCTCTTTCTACTAAGAGAAAAAGAAATCGTTTATTCTCTTTCTTTTCTTTTTTCGTTTTTTAAATGAAGCGAAACGAATGAAATATATGTATCGGAACAAAATCAATTTATACTGCTCCTCTATGGAGAAGCGACGTCGTGGGTGTCAGGAGGGAAAGGATATGCTTCAAACTATTCAATTACATCCGTATAAAACGGGGCCTATCGTTTTCGGATACGTACATGCTCTTGAAAGTTTTAAGAAAAAAAAAAAGTGGGAAAAATATGATATCCTTATAGTGAGTTAAGGCGGTAGGTGAAAACCGTAACGTGTAGGATCTTTTTTTTTTTCACGAGGAAGGTTTAACTGGAATTTTGATAGTGGGTTCATGTAGAGCATTCATTAACTATTCAGTTGGTTGGTTCCAGGTTTGCACTCTTCCCCGGGGTTTGCAAGGTGGATGCACTACCACTAAGCCTCTCCATGTTTGCATTGAGGTCTTTGGGTATGAATGACAGAATTATTAAATTTTTGGGGTCGACGAGTTTGAGAATACGACTCGATGAACATTTTACGAGGTAATAATTTTTTACGAATTTTGAAGCGATTGGAAGTTGGGACACCCCTCTAATTCAATGGAAGGAAGTAGTAGCTCTATTTAAACAGATTTTTCTAATCTTATTTTTAAAAAAAAACGCTTTAAATGCGACCAAGTCCTTAAAAATCTTGTTATCAATTCTTATCTTACCCAGGTACAGTTTCAAAACGAGAGAGGAGGCACTTTTGAATGTTGACAACACTAGACTTTTCCCATCCATCATAATATGAGTAGCCTAGTGATGCTGACTTGCAGAATAACTCTCGCTTCAAAAGACGAAAGAAGAGAGAGAGAGAAAGAACAGCGTCCGCCTTCCCCACCCCCACCAGATCTCAAACAAAACGCCCGACCCCACAATACCGTCATAATAGACCAGGAAAAAAAATGCCATTGAACTTATGAGTGCTACGGTGGGAGAGAATATTGTGACTGTTGGTATTACGTAATGGGTCATGCCGGTACCCCTGCTGTTTGTCAACTCAGATACGCCACCCACCCCCCTCCGTAGCACTGGAATTCGTCCGCTTAGCTATTTTCTGCTTCGTAATTTGGATAACACTTGGCTGATAGTCGTTCTTGCACTTTCAACTTCTTGTTTAATCCTTCTATCAATCTTCCAAGGAACTTAGGTCCAAAGATGTTGTTTTGTCAGTGTAGTGTGTAGATACCAGTAGGACGTGAGTAGCCGGATTAGCTCAGAATCGATACAGCGAAAAAATTGGGCGAATGTAGAAACTAATCCAGAATATCTTGATTCTGCAGTCCAACCTGCGAGGTTCGACGGCGATTTTGCACTTTTAAAAAAATCATCTGATGATCCATTACACGTAATCTGTTTAAAAACACGGATGGAATAAGAGGGGGGTGGATTTCGTGTAAATATTTGCATCCGGTAGGTCAACAATATTTATCAGGGTATTAATCGTTTGATAATAACGAAAACAAATATTGTAAAAAAAGAAGAAAAGGAAGCCGACGTTCCTTGCAGATGAAGGGGGACGCGTATTTGGAATGTTCATCACAGGGCACCTGTCGGCTCAGTACAGGATAATGTTACGGGATGGGATGGGTATATGGCACCATAATCCCACCCACTTTTCTTTTGGCATAATGTGGTACATCCGTTTGCAGACTTTTGCGAGCGTGCAAACCGTTTTTTTTTTACGGTACGCGTACCGTAAAATCATATTCGAAGTGCATGTAAAATTGATACGCGTGCATTTCGAATGGCCGCTATTTCACGAAACGTTCCACGCGATTTTCGGAAATACACAAGTGCCACAATATGCAGTTATTTAAAAAAAAAACGTCATGCTTCGGGTTAAACGGGAAGCTTGATACGTTTTTTTTTCTTCCCCCGCCGGCGCTGCACCAGTACACCAGAATTTTCTGGCGAATTTGTACACAGTTAATTAGCTTTGCTTATCACCAACTCTCCAGATACCTAATGTCGCTTTTCCCGGTTTATACGCACTGGTTTAAATATATTCAAAAAATATATCTCTCGATAAACGACGTGCATGCATATAGTGGATATAAGACTCGAAAAGTGTATTATTAAATGAGAGAAAAAAAAAAGAATATAATACACAGAACACCATACACCGCACTCCTCGTTCATGTGGAAAATTTTATGAAAATTAAATCTGGGAAGAAATTTTTAGAAAAAGGAAAAAAAAAATGCGATTGCGCTTATAATAATAATAATAATAACACATTGTGCGGAATGGGGATTATGAGCTCTATAAAAATGTTCCATTTATTTAAATCTCGCAATAACAAAACACGATAACTTGTGCAGAAGAATAAATTCGACTATGAATATTACGTTACGTGTTATAATGTTATATTGAATAATGTATTTAAATGAATTTAACACATGACTTCGTACAGTAACGGAATTACTGGCTACACCTAGTAAATCTCGCATACTTATTTTTGGGACGGCATCTTAGCCTACAGAAGGAGGATGGAATCGCATAGCCGTGTTTGTAAAGCGCTACCAACCGACCACACATTTGTTGAGCGGAACTAGCCGGAGGTTCGGGATTCGATCTCAGATTCGCTCTTCTTATGTTTATCTGCACGTTAAAGAACCTAATACCAACCCTGGTTGCTGGAAGGTGACTGTTCTCGCATCGCCATCGGTATTATCATAGCAATATTGATCCCCTAGGGTGACGCACTACTCTTGATCCTAGGAGGAGGAACACCCCACATGCTATGGAAGAGTCACTGGGCAAGTAGCCTAGGAATAGGAGACCAAACTGTTTACAGAGCTAGAGAAGCTGTTGGAAGATGAGGTCTTCCAGAAAAGAAGTCTTCATTCTATCTGAATTCCATTTTTGTTTCATTTTAGCGTCGAAAATCCTTTTGTTTTAAATACAATGGAAATAATTACGTTTGAAAGATCCAGCAGAGACCCGGTGACGCGCCGTGCGAATGGTCCCACAGGAATCTTTTGCGTTGTGACACACCAGAGAGAGGCTACTCTTCTTTTCTTTTTTTTCTTTTTTTGTCTTTCGTTATTGGCGTCGCCGACGTCGTCAGTTTATAGTTTGAAAATAGAAAATCCAGAGAGATGAAGAAAGAATTGATGAATAGTATTTTTCCAAATCGTATCATAAATCTGTTAGATTTATTTTTGGAGATTTGGCACAGGGGGCTTTTTATATCCGAGAAGGAAAATATCTTTCCAGTATAAAAAAAATTTTATGGATATTTTCCAAAAACTAATAGGCCGTACCTTCTTTTACACAGTGAGTTTGTCTTTAAAGTGTCATAAATTTTGTCCGGGAAAAGAGTCTTCTTTTATTAGGCTATTATTTCTTTTAAAATCCGCCGTGGGAAAAAAACATAGCCATCGAATTTGTCACTCTTTTCCAATTTTTAAGAGACTCGTCGGCCATTTTGAGGTTCCGTCGTTATAGGCAACGATCGCTCGGCGTCGCTTTCTGTATATCGTGAACAGGGACGGATCAGATTTCGATATCTGATCTGCACATGCCCAAAAAGAAAGTGATAGCGTACGAGTAGCGTTAGTGTGCCGATCTAAAAGTCGGGGGTTCAAGTTAGCCTTTTCACTTTACTAAAACTGTAATCTTTGGTTATCTGTTTCAACTTCAGCAGTTCCTGTCGGGAAATCATAAATAATTTGTAAAAAAAAAATGCAATGTATCCTGTGTCTGTAGATCTCGTTATAATTTCCTAACTGTTCAGGGGTAGGAGGCTGTCCGGGAACTATAGGTGCTCGGGTCGATATACTGCGGCAGCAAAATCAGAACTTTTTTTGGAATAAATCTCCGTAAGAACCTGTGTAATGAATATCGATCCAATTTTATTTTTATACGGAGTATATCATTAAAACTTAACGTTGGCGTTGCTATATAAAAGACTGTGTATAATGCACTACGGAAGTACTCCTCTTCTCGTAACCATAGCATTTTGCCGAGATACTCGCAATTAATTGAAAATACAGAAGAAGCAGAAGAAAAAAAGAGTCGGTAGGTTTCGATATCGTAACGAGGTCACGTGACGATCTAATCAATTTGAAGTCCATGTAAAACAACAGCTGTTAGTTGATACATTCCGCCTACATCAACACTTCAGCGTGCAGCTGGGTTTCCACCAGACAGAAACCTCATTATTACCTGGACGCAGTTACATTCTTAATGAATATCGGCTTTTTGGTTAGGCGGGTAAAATCCAGTATTCATCACGGTCTATCCCGATTTATTGTGCAAACTGTTACATCGAGAAAGGAAAACTGGTCACGAAAATTTTCTGGAGCGCGCGTTATGTTTATCCGCACTTTAACCGTTGAGATTCTTTAATATTTGTAGATTTTTTTAGTAACTCGTAAAAGCAAAGGAAATTATATCAAGCAAATATGTCATAAAAAGAAAAAAACAAAATCCCACAAATACTGTTGTTTTAGGCTTCATAGCTGTAAGACAGCTGTGGGGACGGGGTGAACGTTTGGTTAACTCTTGTAAGGCAATTCAAATGTTCACGACCAGATAAACGGGGTATTAGAGCGCAAAATTTTTTTTCTCTCTGCGATTTCTGTCAAGAGGACCTAAATCTTGATTCGAATCTTAGTTGAAATTGTGGCTTCTGTTTCCTTATCGAATATTCCTGAATTTTTAGATAACTTACTAAATATAAAAACTCTGGGAATTATATCTGACCAGTTAGCGCGAATTAAGACAGCGTAAGTTTCACGGAAGAGCGACGTGCACGTAATTTCTCGTGGCCTATCGTGCCGATGAGAAAATGACATCATTCTCGCGTAAAATGCGTTCCAGGTTTTCGTTTTCGTAATGCTTACAGTTTCCCCTTTCCGGCCCGACGCGTTGCTAGAACAGAATCTGTTGCAAAAATGCACTTTTTTTTTTCGGTGCTCGAATCAATCTTTTTTTTTACGAACTAGTTTTCCGCAAAATTGATAATTTCACGGTAGGCGAAGATTCGCTATTGATAAAAATGGAATGGTTTCCTCGTTATCCTTTTCCAAATATCCATCTGTTTCTTGAGAACGCGAGAATGTCGTTTCGGGAAAGGCAGAAAAAAATGCGGCAAAATGTCAAATATATACCGTCAAGACGGGGAAAAAATAAACAAGTCTCATGTTCTAAATATAAAAACTGGAAGCTGCTAACGTTACATCAGGAGAAGATGCGGGGTGGGACACGCCGATATTTTACTACACCGTTTATAGGGCTGTTTATAACATTCCACCAACGGCAAGGTGATACCGATATTGCGTCATTTTTATAAAAGAGCGAACACTTACGGTAAAAATAAAACGCGTGTAAAAATCTTTGACAAGACAGTGATATTTAATATGCAAATTATCTATGGATTGGATATTCCGTAGAAAAGTACCAGTATAACTTAACCGACGTTTAAAAAACGTTAATGCATGCGAGTTCTAGATAGTTGTTCTCTCAGGCATCTGTTATTCTTCAGGTCTGTTTAAATTCTACATCAATATTAATGTCTAGCTTCTACATAAGTATAATTCAATGCTCCCACTTGTTATACAGCTGTAGGCCTACCTAGGTAGGGCCTAAAGTTATTAGGTAACGTGCTGCAATAGTATTTGACGACGTCCAATCGAGATGTACAGATTTTTTCCAACGTGTTGTGTGGACAAAACAAACGATTTGAATGGTGGATTGACGTCTATTTCCGTGAGCGTAAATAAAACGTCTGACTTGTTATTTTCGAAAGAAAAACGACGATGTAACGTTTTCGTTCAGGGATATAAGTTAGAGTTGTTTTTAGACCCTGTTTGACATCTCACACCTGCTGCACAAAAAGAAATTAAACACACCCACGTAGAGAGGATGTATATATTAATTCTTTTTTTATACGAACGTGATAAAATTACGAAGAATGTGACTGTTGGTGTGTGTGAGGGTTTTTTGCCAAGTTTCTCGTCATCTTTTTTCTTTTCCCCTTTTTGCTTGTTTATATTTTCTGAAAGTTTTAGCTGCTTATTGCTCCATCGCCTTTAATTAGAATCGTTTTCCGAAGGTTATGCTATACGTGCGAAAAGCGGTAGAATATTATGGGCATTGGACCGTGCTTTTTACGGAATTTGAACTCAGACGAAGTTACAGGTAAAATTGGGTCGTTAAAAATCTTTTAGGAATTGGGTAAAGGTTGCAAAAAAAAATGCGGAAATTACTATGGCCTAATTGTTATTCTTTTAGTCCGAATCGGCTCCAAGCCTCCAACCTTATTCAAATCTAGGATAATTAGAGCGTATACCCTTTCCAACAAGTACCTGTTTCGATCTTCTGCTTTGACTCGAAAGGATGAGGGTTTGAAAATGAAAATTTTTCAAAAATGACGATGGCCTAATTGTTAGATCATGCTTGTATAGTCCCAATCGGTTCTGAATTATTAAAATTTAGGATATTTAGAGCGTATAGCTCTTCCCTGTAAGTACCGGCGCAACAAAGATAAGCGGGTTTGAAAACGGGTGAATGAAAAAAAGTCGGTGTATAAATATCCTATGAGATCAGCAAAGCGGGAATTTCTATAGTAAATCGGGAAGTGCCAAATCGAAGCTTTTTTTTTCGCAGAGTGTCGAAATGTTGACATTGACAGACTTGCCGAAAATCTACCTGTGGATTAGAGTGAAAGATGGGAAACGGGAGGAGGGAGAAAAAAATGTCGCGTGGTGGCAGCTGCTGTATAGAGAACTGTGAGGCGGTGCTTAGGAGTAAACACGGCGTGCGTAAGGTCTGTTATTCCACGTGCAGGTACACATCAGTCGCCTTTTATTATATTTGTAACATGCGTGTTTTTTGCCCGCACAAAAAAACAACCATGGATTATTAATTTATGCTCGTTACGACTGTCTTCTTCGTTCTAGAAGTAGGTAAGACGTAGCTTTCAATCTAATTTACTTCGCCATTAAGGTAGTAGTCTGGTCCTTTATATAAAACTCTTATTTTTATTTTAGCAGTGGTGTGGGATGGTAATATTGGAATTGAATTCATAGGAGGAGGGGGATCATTCTAATTTTTTTAAGAATCGTAACCGTATATTATTTTGTTGTTGTTGCCTTCGCCCAGATTCAAAACAAGAACGACCCAGAATTGAAAATGCATTAGTCCTTTCAGCAGGTCCTTGAATATTATACGGAGTAGAAAATTTCCAACTATAATAGTTTATTAGCCTGTTATTTACGTACTTTGCGGAATAAACATGGAAATACGTAGATGATTCCAGAAGTGGCCTGAATATGTGCTGAGTGCTGACATGCACATATTCATTATACAGTACACATTAAACATGAAATTTCGACATTCTAGAATTTTCTGTCACAAACAGTTTGCCACCCAGATACTGATGTGAGACGAGAGCTACAGGTTAGTGTACATGTACATGCTGTTACTGCGTTAACAGTTATCGTTATCGGGCATTTACCTAGAATTCTTTCGCAAAGCCGCAATTAACAAGGTGCACTCTTGTGTTCCCCACATTCTGCGATACGAACTCAAATATCCCCTTCGTCAATTATAGTTTGCAAAACACAGCTCGGATTAAATTCTACGAAGTTCGATAAAAGAAGCAAGGCATTTCTACAGAAATGTTTGTATCTCAAAAAAAAAAAAATATTGATTTGCATTGCAATCGTATAATGAACTGCCTGATTCTATCCTGAGAATTGGCATTTAATCGGATCTGGTATGTAGTTGCAATTTGGAACAAATTAAAGAAGGACTTTATATCACCTCATAAATAATTTTTGTAATTCAGACTTCAGACATAGCTCTATATCAGTCAAACAAATGCAGCGACTTTCTTATCAGCAAGGACAGGCTGCGATAAAACCTGGTTTTAAATAACGTTTTGTTTTAAGTACGTCTTCAATTAGTTACGTACTATAAAATCCAGAGTTTTATATGATGGTCTGAATTAAAAATTAAAAAACAAGCGAGTGCGTAAATATTTCGGTTCTGTAATTGGTAGGCGCAGTTTGAATCTTCTTTTTTTTTTTTCGTGAATATATTGAGATTTTGAGTTCGAGTCGGCGACGAAGGGACAATTTCTTTTGTACTTTATGTTCTAAATATAAATTCGATTGAGATTAGTCTATAGCCTAATGCCTATTTTACGTATGTACCTCACATTAGTGAGAGGATTTGGTGGTCGAGTGGTTTAGGTCACTTGCTTTTCGGTCCGGTTTTGCGGTGTAAAACCCGGCCAACTCCTCTCCTGGACACTGTGGACAGTTATGTCTGTATAACTGTCCAGAAAAGTGCGCTGCCCCTTAGGGGGTAATTCCCACCGCCCTCCAAACAGATGCTTCGCATCTAGGGCGCCGGCTTTAGGCGAAATG
>JAQFYH010000438.1:0-12758 GCA_034694405.1 Scolopendrellopsis subnuda
AAAGGCGCTTTTCTGGATTGAAGGCGCCTAGTAAGCGACTTCTAAATATAAGACACCAAATAAGCGCCTCAAAGTAGTATACAAGAAAAAGACGCGCCTTGTGCCTCAATTAAGGCGCTTATTTTTTAGAGTGTAGAAATGGGTGCTGTCTGTACTCTCTCTCTCTCCTCTTGCCCTTTCCCCAAGTCGTTCTAGAATCACGGCTCCATCACGAGTTAATGTTGTGACTAATTTACGCTTTCACTTGAACGGAAATATATTCAAGAGTTCTTCTCAACTTATTAAGTGCAACCCTTCCTTGACTGACTATTTAACTTCCTCTCTGACTATTTGACTGATTCTGGCAATTAGAGCTGACCCCAAACAACCAAATATGCTTAGAATTAAGTAGCTACTAATGGTACCTTATGTTTTGTATACAGTATATCATTTGTAAAATAAAACAATTCAATTGAACGGGTTTTGTTTAGGAATTGCAGCATAATTTCTTAAAAACTGTGCAAATATTTCTCAACCGTATTTACAGCATCTTGAACGTCTGTTTATGCGGAAACATAGATCTATGTGCCGGTACCATTTCGCCAGATCCAAATTATTCTCTCTAGACATTTTCTATGATGGAACAGTGCTGACAGTATGAGAACTGATGTTGCCATAAAACTGTGACATAAAATTAAGATACAAAAATAATCGCTCACAGGTGGTCTAAAGGAAACAAACAATTATGGATGCAAAACAAAATAAGAGCATTGCATGTTCCTACGAAGAATATCTCTCTGCAATACTCCAATTTAAACATCCGTATATACGCACTGTAGATTGTATGTTCACATCCACATAGGCGAGTTCCTCTTGCAAGCGTGGATAGCATAAAGAATTTATTTACTGTCGCATGTTAGTCTTCAATGGATCCCACGAGCGCCGTTACCGCTATTCACTGGCACGCGGTATGAACACCGTGCACACTTTCCAAGCTTCGCCATAATACCATACTACTGCAGACTGGTGTGTCTCCTATTTGTAATACTTGGCGTGGCTTCGCGTAACTGGTTCTACACGTTTCCATTTCTTCCTTTTGTTTTGTTCTTTGGGAAATTCTGCAATAGCGCTCCAGGGTATTCGCTCCCTATTCCTTGTACGAACAATTGATTGTCGTCAAATCTCTATAGACCGACGGCCCTATCTTGGGTGACGTTATATCTGCAGTAGCAGCGACTAGCTGCCTGAGGCTGTGGTAAAGGATTATAGTACTTATAAGTGATGGAATAAGTATTATTTGTGAGCTCTTCGAAACTTTGCATTCCGCCAGTATTCCAATAATGTAAATATTGCGGAATTTTACCTCCAGCCACTCAAGTTGGACATTGTTTAACTTGCCAAACTGATTCTTGAAGGCACTGCGAGTCACAATAAGTCTGCTTGCTTACGTGTAAATGGGAATCAAAATCAACTGCCTTATACCGTATATGTTTTCGCAAAACCAAATTTCTGACCATCGGTGGCGTCAACTGTAAGCCACAGTTTGTAGTGTACACTATCACAGCATTCAGCCCAATTAATAAATATCGTGTGGTCATAAGCAAAAACTAAAGTTTTGTTAATTCGTATTAACACTAATGACGTGTATATAGCATATACTTTGCATGATAAATTATGTCAACAATCAAGTCGTTATATTGGTTTTTGGCGTGCCGTTTGTTGAGATATACTGATGCTCACAGCAAAATAATTTTGCTGTGAACTCAGAGCATCTTCGAGTTTACGAATGCATATTTAAAGGTTATATGAGTTGCTTTTCCGTTTCACCCCTCACATTCAAAAATTTGACAGAGAATAATCTAATCACAGTTTAAATGTACAGCAATAGCCTGATATATAATGTGTATACCGGGTACACAACATAAATTCACTTTAAGAGTCGTATTCGCGATGTGTATGTTGACCGAATATCATATATAATAGGGGGTAGGTTGAGAAAATATAGCACAGGTTCCTAGAGTGGTGTTAAGACTGGCAACTCGAATCAATATCACATAAAGCAACGAACTCACGTTTACAGCCGTCAAGTAATAAGAAATCTACGTTTACAAGGCCAAGCAGAACGGTCAAATTTATAGTAATAATACTGTACGCAATTTTCAGGATAAGCAACCAGCAATGTGCGAAGCTTAAATACTGATATGTTTGCTACATGACAAGCAGTCATGAAAATTGACCGCAAAAATATAAGGAATCATTAATTTATAAACAATCAATCAATTAATATTTGATTTTTAACAATTTTGTAACGGGGTAAAAAGCAGCGAGAAAATTACATAATTTTGTTGCGATCTGTAGCATCTATTGATGTACTTTCATAAGTTTTGCATAAAATAGCCGATACGGAACACATGACAAATCAGTCTAAAAAGTTTAATGATATATCCTGATCATACGGATTCCTATGCTGAGCAGATACCTGCTGTATTCTGGGTAAAACGCGATCTTACAGAGTATAATAGTAGCAGAGCTGCATTTCCACAACGCGCATTGCAATGCAGTTCGAGAAGCCTTACGCAACTTTTGTGCACCTTGTAACCAAATTCTATTCCAGTTGCTCGGCATATCATACAAAATGATACAGTTTTTACGGCTTGCAATGGCGAATACCGTAAAACTGTATCGCTCAGCAGCGGACAATTTTGCTTTCTTGCCTTGAACGATAAGCAAGCATAGACTTTAGTATATTTTTATATTTCGTATAGCACTGCCACAACAATTACACTTTCCAAGTATTGTGGTGCTAGGTATGAATCTCCCATAGCATTTTATTTTCATTTGAATAATACGAGTATGCCACCGATTTCATTTGATGCAAAACAGTTGCTGGACAAAGAGTATTTTCGTAAAACGTAAAATAGTTTCATACTGTTTATTGTCGAAATTATTTATCGAAAATATTTTGGAAAAAATAAATATCCAACATCATAAAACTTTGTCAAACGTTTTACAATACTCGTATGCAATGAAGTAACATGGATGGAATCTAACTTATGTGTTTACGTTAATATTTTATATGGTGGCTTATTAAGAGCACACCAAATGTGTAAAGTGTATATAGAATACAGTAGTAAGACTGAAAAATGATCAAACTTATCGTTCATTCGTTCTAATATAAGTTGCTTTTATATTTTTTTGTAAGTACATGACGATAGTGCTTGTGAGGATACAAAAATAATATTCTACATTATTATGAACCACTGCAAGTTGTAGCGATCGATAAGATGCACTCTATATACAACAAGAAAGCTGCTTATTCATCTTCGAGTAAAGTTATCAATTGAATAGAGGATGAATATTGTACGTAGTTATGTGCGAACGAGCATGGGAATTTTTGATTTTTCGCTTCTTCCATTCGCTTCTAGACTTCTACCTCCGCCACTTTTTCTCAAATGCATATTATTAGAGTCTATTTGATAAACACGTGAGATGTATTTTGCAACTTTCTCGTATTCATACCCAGAATAGTTGAAAAAGCAGGGTGGCACAGAATTTCAACAACAAAATCGAATACAAATAATTTTCTGAATGTTTTTAGCAGGACATGATGAATTCAACGAATTTATTTTAGTAAGTTTATCCCTCGAACGCTCATCTTTTCCAGCATCGTATTTTAAAAATTCTAATTTTGCACGGCGAATGATCTAGAGATCCAGAATAGTGATTGAATTTTAACCATTTCATAATTATGTAAAACTTTACGAAGTTTTAGGTGCTGATGCAAAACTTCTATAGAAATAAGTTAAATAAATCGCGGTTTCTTTTTTGTTGAAATCTGTTTTTTTTTCTTCCATCAATCTTTTATTGAACACTTCTTGTGATGTCTGCCAAAGAAACCTGACCAGCTATCTATAGATCTGTAGGATTTAACGGGCAATTGAACACATGCTTGCTATATCTAACCAGAATCAACAGCAATAGGTTCTGAGAGAATCAATATTCAATCGGCCCTCATCCTTTAATAGCACCAAACACCTATAACAGCGTTGTGATAAGAACTTGGAAGCAGCTGCTTTGAAAAAAAAAATTGGTAAAAACTATAATATAAAAAAATAAGTCTTATACACACGAGAGATTTTTTCATCACATTTTTTGTGTAGCACTTTGAAAAAAAAAAGAAGACGATCAAAAAATACTGCGGCGCACATCCTCACAGGTCTCTTACTCTTAATGACCAAAATCAAAAATTGCGACAAAAAAAACTAACAATGTTCAATAATCTAAGCGTGTGGACGCAAAAGTGTTTCAAAAATATGATGAAAAAATCTATCGTGCGTAGGAGCAAGTAGGCCTATACAAGCCCAAATTGCAACCTAGCGCATTAAAACATTTCAGAACTTTCTTTAACCATATTTTTCGCTTCCTAAAACTTTTTAAACTTATAGGGTATTATTTTAGTTGGTTTTTTTTTCATCTAACTTATCTGCCAAATTTGGAAGTTATTTATACTTCAGAAATGATTCACTTTTTACTTTTAGTATTAGGAAATGCATTTTTAGAAGGTTTATATATTTTGATTTTGTACATTACGCGACCTTTTGGCTCCAAACATTGGAATCTTATATTAAATCTATGCACAGCGCATCAGCGACTTATTCGAAGCGGTCCGGACGATATAATATTCATATGGCAGTTTTATATCAGGAGCGAGAAAGCAGAATCTACATTATATAGGCTACCTTTTCATCCAGTACAGGCTACAATTCAAATAATATACTGCGATGCATATATATTCTGATCTACATGCAGCACAGATACTGATGCTTCTCTGGAAGGCAGCAGAAGAAGGATTTTCTGCGTTTACATTCCGGCCATACATTTCCATATAGCTTATCCCCAGCTGGACGAAAGCAATCACCTAGAGGCATCGGAATGGAATTTCCTATTCTTTTTTTTCTTTCTTTCTCTCTCTTCTTCGCTAGATATAGACGAAAGAAGAAGAAGAAGAAAAGGGAAATAAAAAGTAAAACTGATACCCACTCTGAATTCTCTCCTTTTTTTCCCTTTTGAATAAGAATGTTAATTCGTTATATTTTGAGGGTGCACTGCATGCGGAGAATATTACTCTCTCTCACTTTCGAAATGACTATAATATCGAGGAAAAGATCTGAAAGTTAAAATAGAATTTGTGGTCTATCGGAATAGCCGTTATTGAAAAAGAAGAACGCGAATATATATATCGGAGAAAGGCAGCATTCGGCATTCCATCCACTGCTTCTGACATGCCATCAGTATTTCGTGCCTGGCTGACCACCATCATCAAATCTTTTCTACAGAGATGCACAATGGGATCGAAACGCCACCAACAAAATTCAATGATATGCTCTGGAGCTGGACACTGCCGCCTGCAAGAAAGAACGGTGTGATGGTGGAGGGGCGAGGGGGGTTTTTATTGCACAGCTGAAGAAAACGAGCTTCGCCTGCAGGTCATAGCACATAACAATATTTTAGATCACGGCAGATTGTATATATCCCGTAGATTGCAACGTAAGTATAGTTATTCTTATCAACTATCAGCTTTCGGCCAGTAGCATTGTAGATGCGATCAGCAGAAAAAAAGTGTCGTCATTTTCCTTTTTAATATATAGAACTGATAATAAATTAGAATTATTCAAAATGATGGTCACATCATCTCGATATGGGAAAATGTTACTTCCAATCCTATCGGTGAATCCTTTAGCCTCTTTGCGGAAATTCTTTGCAAGAATAATGCAATAAGGTAACATTTTAGCTTTAGAACAATAAGGCCTCGCGGTAAAGTCGCGGTCATATTTTGTAGAACCCACAACACTGGTTTGTTTACTTTTAATCTGATAATAATGCAAGGCTATTATCAGATTAAAAGTAAGCAAACCAGGGTTGTGGTTCTACAAAATATGACCCCGACTTTAATATTATTAGCATGTGTAGGCCAAAGGTATTTATGAAACTAACCAACGCAATGGCATTAACGGTTCGGGGCAAACGCTAATTAGGGTTATCGATCGTCACTCGTGCGTTAAAGCGATTTTTTTTAAAAAAAAGGGCATAATTTTGTCGTTACCTATAGCAACCGTCGCTTGTGAATAATATTCTTTAATTACTGAATTTAATCGTTTTCGATAATAATAAATTTATATAACTTCCTCGTCGATAATGACGTGCACAGTTTAAAACTTAAAAATCAATTTTATTGAAAAGTTTCATCTTTCGTTCTTATTCGATCCCGTTATAGAACAGAAGCAAATCGTACATTACGTCAAAGGACACGCATTGAAAATCTCATTTCACGAGGCACGATTTCCTGCTTCCTGTGACACCAAATGAAGACTTTGCCACGTAATCGAATGATGCGGGGGCAATGCTGTTCGAGACGGAGGGTGACATTTTCCACGGAACGGATTGAAAATAGGGTATACATACTGATCGAGTTCTGCCTGTGATGCTTTTATACGGAGTAATAATATACAAAGTCCTGAAACTAAGTCAGATGGAAGTATTTGCGCCACATACGCACATCATGCAGCCAAACCTGGAACATCAGTAATGGGAAATGTTAGTAAATTTAAAATCCAGTCACTTTCGTCGCTGTATTAAACGGAAAAGAAGACCCGATTTTGCTTGTTGTATATACTAGGTGCGTTAAGAAGCATCAAAGGGCAGATACATACGAAGAATCACATCACTTTGGAATTGAAGTTTAGCGCACAGCAGGACTGAAACATTGATAAATAACAAAGCGACGTCACATCAGTTGATTACTTTTCCGCACAATATTGCAGCAAGTCGACTGATCGATTGGATATACGAAAAGATATAAACACGTAAACGACGTATATATTTTGGTAATAATAAAAGAAAATTTCTTTGGGTATTAACTTTTTGCCTAATAACGACCAATATTTGCGGAAAACACGTCCAAAAATACTTTATTCAAAATATACTGCAGCTCATCCCAGGATTGAACCCGAAAGGGTCATTGAGATAATAGTGAACAGGTTAATTTGGTTGAAAAATGATTCGATATGTTAGAGCAGGAGCTGATAACTTTATGGGATTCTTGCATTTTTATGTAATGTTCACTTCAAACACCTTGATCTGTTTTCGAATTGATACTGATTCCAATGTGATATATTCAGAGAAATATTTATTCCTCATCTTTCTCTGTATCCCAAGCGTCTCGAAAGTGTCCCCACGACTTCGTGGTAAAAATTTAACAGCTGATAAATGTTACACGACATACACCTCATTCTACTGTCCAAACCGATGCAGTATACCCCGTATAACAGTAATCAAAATTTAACTTATCAACTAAACTGGCAAGGATCAGGATCAATTACATCTATCGGTAGGAATGTAAGATTTATGATTTAAGAAAAGATTTAGAGCTGTGCTCATGCTTGGGGAAACGTGACGTATGAAAGGACTGATGTAAGGACTTCCGATGTACACATTGGAAAAAAAATGGCTGCCGTAACCGCTCGGTTGAAATTAGTGGTCTTCGCCAGAAGAAAGATTCGTTTGTTTTAATCAGTACATGCATTTGTCGCGGTATATTTTAGTTTTGTTTTGAAATTATTAAATTACTTTAAAAAAAAAGATAAGAATAGGGAAATTAGGAGTGGCTGTGGACGCGAAGTGTCAAAAGCCGCTCCCCACTTCCCGAGAATCGGCGATGTATAGAATATTGAATGTACTGCTTAAAATGAAAGAACAGAGGAATGTTTTTATTGATTCAATAAAGGGTTAAACTATATTTTACTTAAATCGAAATTAAAACTGCTGAGAGCATGGCAGTGGTTGTTGGACCAAGGATTTTAATTATCTACGGTTGGACGCGATCGTTGTGGAACTAACTTAGCCCAAGTCAGGACAGTTGTTGCCCGTGCATGAGTTGCAGCTCGCCAGAATTTATTTGTGGGGCCTAGTTGAACTTGAAAATAAACGTAAATAAATAAAAACTAGCAGCCCTTGATGGGCAGGGTTCCCATGCTCCGCACGATTTTTGTTTTTTAATAATTCTCTCTCAACTTGTGAGGTGCGAGGAGTAGTGACGTAGTGACGGCAATGACGACACGAAAGCAACACCTTATCAAAATTTCTTAAATGTAGAACATGTTTTACATTTAAGAATTTCTTACATACGTCACGTTTAACACGGAAGCATTCGCACATCTCTAAATCTTCTTCTAAATCCTAAATCTTACATTCCTACCGATACATGTAATTGATCCTTAACTGCAGCTGATCCCGCAAGGTTGCTTCGCTTTATGAAGTTACTTACTTCAAATTCGCCATGTACTAGGTAAATACTTACTTCAAACAAGGGTTTATCTGATGTGCATGCAGGCTATCCTGTAATCGATGTCTCCAATTATTATTTTTATCACAAGTATCCTCGTACAGAGAATTAACTAAGGAAGCAAGCAGAAAATCCTGCAACTAATTGATAAAGACCTGTATCCAATTTTATACAGTCTTAATGGACGAACAAGTAACAAAAAAGGCTAGTATTGCGCGCTCGACGTCATTATACGCGCGTAGAACTATCCTCAAATCATACAGTTCTTTCGCTGTTAATGAACCTCTTTCGACGAGGACATTTCCTGTACATTGACCCTATATTTGTTGTGTCGAAAAGCTGCTAAGGGTTATACGAACGCATAAAAGCCATGTATACAAAAGAAAGGTATTAATTTTCCCTTATTATTTACTACGTCTAATCAGCTTTCTTGTAAGAGATTACATTGCCGTGACTTACGGTCCGAAGACGTTGATCATGCAATATGCCTCCTGTTCGACTTGCGAGGTCGTGAGTGGACAATATTTTACTTATTACTTTTTTCAGCAAAGGTTTCAGCACGTTGCCAAAGTCAACTGATATATAGTCTAATAAGAGTTCTAATCCTTAATTTTAATAACGCTAACGGGGTACAATAAGCATCTGTAAAGCTTCCAAAAGAAAGTGACGCAGAATATTATAATAGTGTATAGCATCTATTGGTATAGCACCTTTGTTTAATATAGCACAGAATAATAATTAAACTATTAAACCCGCTTATTAAGTTTCCAATGGGAAACTGAGATGCTGATGCCTACAAATTGAATCCAATTCGTTGGGAATTATTTTTTTTTAAGATGCATGGCATCCAAAATCGGCAGAACAATAGTTGTAATACTTCGGTTCTGGAGAGGGAATTATAAATACGAAGTGCTGATCAAGCCTATCGGTTCCTTTATCATAAATAAAAACAACATGCCTATACGAAACGATTTATACGTCAATTAATCCTAAATTTTTGAAAAGTCTCGGTCATTGTTTTCGTAAATAAATTTCTTAGGAAATTAGAGAACGAAAGAATAGTTCTAACGAAAATTGTGCATTCTACATGTTAATTGGGTCTCAACCGTTATAAAGATTTAGAAAACTAATTTAGGATAATCATGGTGCTAAGCTTCGTATAATCTACAAGCGTAAGTTAGAGTGTAGTGAGAGTTAAAAGTATTATCTTTCAGAAATGTGTCAGAGAGGGCGGCGTTTGATGCATCCGTACAGAGTATAAGGCGATAATGCATAATCCTTAAGAGATGTGTTGATCAGTGCGATTTATAAATCCACCTTGTCCTTTCGTGTTTACAAGGTTCCGTCAGGGAAAGTAAGTTATATTGAATTTCTATTATGTTGTTGTTGCATCAATGTTATTTTTAGGGCAATTTCTTCGCGAATTCAGAAATGGACGCTCCATGATAATGCCCGCCCCCACACAGCAAATGCCACCAAAGATCTCTTGCAGAACTTCAAGTGGGAAGTTCTCAGCCACCCCCCTACAGTCCCGACCTGTCCCCCTGTGACTTTCACATTTTTGGTGAACTGAAGAAAGTTTTGCGCGGAAGCCGATTTCAGGGGCATTTCAGCTTTTGCCAGGGAGGGGGGGGGGGGGGGGCTAGTACTTTTTGTTCGCTCGAAAATCATGGAAAATTGCGTAATTTTCGCTAAATTTTAATACTTTCAAAAGCTAGAGGGGGCCATTGCCCCCTCTGACTGCCCAAATGACGCCACTGGCCGATTTCATTCGGACGATGATGTGAAGGAGAGGGTTCGAATATGGTTCCAGCAACAGCCTAAGGACTTTTATTAGAAGGCCATTGTGCGCCTGGTGTTCAGTGGGATAATTGTATAAACCACCGCGGACAATTTGAATAAACTCTAAGTTACCATAAGATACAGCCTATAGCCGACTACTTATTGACTCACCCTTATATCTTTAATACCTGCCCAATATATAGCCTACTTATACGTACAAACAGCACATCACGTCGTTCTGATTCCCTTGGGAATTCTTGAATTATTATAGAATTTCCGTGATCGCGCGTAACTTGTAAGCATCAGTTCCTTAAATCTTCCACAATGACAGAGCCTCACTCATGAGCGATGCATTTGGAAAAGTTCACTCAAAAATCTTCCCTGATACTGCTTACGAGGTTCGTAAATAAAATGTTACGTATATCCTTTAGCTTTTAAGAAAACCCATACCATATCGCTTGCATTTTAATGCGCATATCGACCAATGAATCCAGTTCTAAAATCTCTCCCTGTAAACTTCGGGATTAATACTGTGAATCGTGTCTTGGATACGAAAGTCGACTTAACATATACGCAGCAACTCAATCACCTACTTATAGCAGCTAAAGCAAACTTGCAGAAAAGTGTGAGGCCTTTTTCTCAATAGAAAATAGTGTATTACTGTATATTCTGTATATTAGACAGCAACGATTTCGAAGTCGAAAATGATGTTGCAACTCATGTAACGTGGTAATATTTTATCTCAACTTATAAACAATGTCGTTACACAGATGGAATCACTGCAGATATCGTAAGTTACAACGATGATTAATTCTGATAATCCATCAGGCCGAAAGAAAACAAAAATTATGTTTTCAACATTCGAACCTGCGTCGCGGTCAGTCCGTCTAGTAAAGTCAGACACGCTACCACTATGCTATAGTTCGTTCTCCTCAAAAAAGGAGAGTCCGCTAGCGACATAGCCTATATGTCCAATCCCACACCGGAACCAATAGAAGACATATACTGTATTGAAGTTTAAAAACTGTAGAAACCCTGTTTCACAACACTATATTCAATAAAACTTAATCATGAAAAAATATATGCGAAGAAATACATTTCTTGTCAATTATTGACAAGAATCTTATAGGCTATCATTATGAGAAATTGGGAGTTGTTTTGTAGTAGAGTTGTTTGTAGTAGAGATTAGTCAAGCCATTATGGATGTTTTAATTTTTATATAATTTAATGCAAAATGCATTTTATATATCTATAATATTGCTTATACTAAATCCAAAATGGTAGATATTTTGATAATTTGAAGTAAACATCGCTGCATTAACAAAGAAGATTATTTTTGTAAAATAAGATGGAATTGATTAGTCGTGCGCTATATTATTTAGCAAAGAAATAATTCTTTAAAGTTAGTGTTTTAGCTCTAAAATTTTTCTTTTAATTTTCAAAAAGCTTTTAGTTTCCGCATTGATTTCTTACACATATAATTAAAATCTCTTGCTCTTAAGTTGCTGGCTGATAAAGTTGCTGACTTAAAACCTCTTGCGAAACAATAAACAAACTGTCGACGGAGCAGCCAGCAGTTATATACTGTATTATTAGTTAGTATGTAAAATATTCCCTCTTATTTAAATGGAAAGGCTATTAATCGTTTTAAAGAAGATCTGAAAGCAATCCGCCTCAAACAGAGAAGACATAAAGAATAAGACTACTAAATACTAAGAGCCATGTATTCTATTAAGTCGTTGCTCTGAAGATCGAATTGGGAGAATGGGGGCTATTTAGCACATCGTATCCCGCACCTCCCATTTGTATCTCGCTAGGTAATATAAGATGAAATTAGCAGCTTATCTGAAAGAGTGAAAAGACAGTGGAAACGCTTCTGCCATGGTTACACCGTTTAATTAAGGCAATGCATTTAGGAAATATATTACTCATTGATTGCAATGGTCGAAGGATGCGCGCAGTTCATCAAATACACACAGAAGTAACACTGTCTTAAATATTAATCTCCTTCCGCTTGTTTTTTTGTCTAATGTACAGTGTTCTTTTCATATTTTCGGGAGTACTCCCGATGATTATAGTTTTCGGCGGAGAAAAATGTGATCCATTTTTAATATTTGTCGATATGAATATCTGCACCATACCAAGGTACAACGCAGCGAGCTTGGATCCCAAGAGCGAGCTTCCCGTATATTCATACGAATTGAACTGTTTTGATTGCGGTCATTACGTCACAAATGAGACAACTTCGGTGTTTTTTTTTTATAGTCAACAACCACCATTCTACCCAATGTTAGTATATACTTCAGGTTAACCCATACGCGTTTACGACTTTAACCGAAGCGCCGCGTACAGCCCGCTACGTAGGAAGCTAAGCCAGTGACGTAGGAAGCCAGTGACGTAGGAAGACTGTTACGAATGAAGCATGTACAGGGTGTTGTTTCATTCAAAACCCGATTCTCTAAAATGATCGGAACAGATTTAGCGCGTTCTGTGGGTTTATATTTATAACCAACGCTTTGCATTTCATATATCCACTCTTTTCTGACTAGGTACATATCCGTATAATGATTTCGTTTCTAAAATGTAAAATGATTTCGTCGTTGGGAAAATTGTAATAACACTGACGTTTGATAGCTCTTTTTCGAACACATACAGG
>JAQFYH010000439.1:0-12747 GCA_034694405.1 Scolopendrellopsis subnuda
GTCTTGGAAATGTCAAATTAGTACTTTCAACCAATCAGCATTCACAATTGATCTAGTTTGACATTTCCAAGACCAGTCTTGGGAAGTCAAGACAAAATGTGAATCCGGCCGAAAGGCACGGTATAATGGGATCCCGTAGGCATTGGTGCCCTCTTTTATTCCCTCTTGTATTCCCTCCCGAAAAAGCTAACATTAATTTCTTGTGTTTTTTTAGTCCACTCTTGAAGTTCCCGAACATATCGACGCTTCCATCAGCATCAAGATCTTCGGAAACGAACTGAGCTGGTTGAACGCTCGCGATCTTAGGAAACTCCTGGCCGGAACTTCCGGTGGCAGATATGGCGGATCCAAAGATTTCTTCGAGAGGGTAAGATATTATTTTTTTTATTGAAGAAATAATTCGTAATTATTTTTACTACATATTTTTACTACATATTTATTTATTACCGTATTTTAGATCGCCAAAGAACACACCGTCGAGTTCGGACGCAGCTTCCACATCATCGATTCCACTTTGGTCATTCCCACTACCACCGGCATCCCCATCAAGCTGGCCATCAACGCCACCGCCGTCGTGGGACTCAAGGCCGACGGACACGCCGACCTGCGCCAACTGTTTGCGTCCCCGAGACGCGCCGACATCAAGAGCTTCGTTAGACCGAGGTAAAAAGTTAGAATTCATGAGCTGGAAATCCAGGTGAAAAAAGAATGTTTTCGTGTGGGCGTAAAAAATTCCAGCTACAGGAAGCTTCCTTCAAGTAGTTTCCGCTTGCTGTGATTGGTTAAAAGCAAAGCGATGGTGCTACCACACACGCGGAGGCGGTTTTGGGATTTTTAACCCCTTAACTTTCTCGTTTCCAGCTCTGCCATCGAAGTTTCACGCGCCATGGTGATCGACGCTCACTTCACGAGATGCGGAATCAAGCTCCGCCGCACCACCCACTCCTCCACCGCCGTGGATCACACGCTCAAATTCGTTCAAGGAGAAGAGCTCGAGAGCACTTTCAAGCTCGCGAAGGACAAGCAAGAAATCTTGAGTCTAAAGTAAGTTACGCAATCTGCTCTGACCTCCATCGGGGGTTCTAATAGAATGCTCCCACCCTAGAGAAAAAAACCCGGAATTCCTGACCGTTTTTATTCCCCAAAATCCCAAGATTGAGTGGCCAGATATACCGGGATTTCTTCCACCCTAAAGAAAAAATCCCGGGATCCCTGACCGTTTTTTATTTCTCGAAATCCCGGGGTTGAGCCGCCAGAAATCCCGGCGATTTTCGTGAATGGAAATGTCTTTAAACACCTTTAAAAAAACATAATTTTTTAGCGAACATTTTTAGCCGAAAATATTGTTGAACGTCTTCACTTAAGTTTTAGGCATGATAATTTCGAGTGATATTATCACTCTAACTAGCGCTTGCCGATAGCAAACGACTTGAGGTGAATTGAGGTGGTTTGGGAATAGTCATAAGGCTCTTAGCAGTTCTTTACCACTCCATTATTAGTCACATTATCGCCTAAATGCAAATCGTATCGTTCGACCAGTGACCATTCGGTCGTTTTTCCTTTATTTTAGGAGTGAAATCTTCATCATTCACCACAACCACGAGCAGCAGGTTAAACTGAACTTCCCGGACAAGTATGACGTCAAGGCCTGCACCGTCTACATGCAGGAATTCCTCGGAGTCGAACTCTGCGGCGAGGCCCAACTCCCCAAACCCCTGTTCAACCCCAGTCGTCCTTATATACCTCTCGGCGGCCCCATCAGCTTCGCGGTGACTCTCACCAAGACCGATCCCAACCAGCAAGGAATCGTCTTCAGGGCCGTTCGAAAAATCCAGGAAGGGGTAAGTGATTCTTCCCGTTATTTTTTACGGGAATTAATTATCTACAGTCCTGTGTGTGGAGAGATCCCAGATGAAAACACGGGTCCATCAAGGAACCAAATTTCTCACGTGTGATCTCTTCTCGGAGGAAGAACACGCCACCATGGACTCGCTATCTGTTTGGGGAAGATGCCTAGGATACGTTTGGCCCAAGGCCCACCGTCCCACAGCGATTATTCGAGACGAAAAGAGGCGGGTGGGAGATAAGATGAGATAATTTATAACTTAATAAGTTTCCGAATTGAAACAACTCATTTTGTTTTACAGAAGAAACGAGAATTTGAGCTGAGCTTCAACACTCCCGGATCGCAAGTGAACAGGGAACTCGCCATTGGATACACTCTCGATTTCCAGGCCAGGAAACTGACTGCGAAACTGCGAACACCGATTAGGAAACTCGACTTGGAAGGTAAAACATGGCGCGATGAGTTTTTTTATTTTTTTCGAAATAAAAACAGTGTTTTTTTTCCTGGCCTTAAAATTGGAAGAAAAAAAAAACGAGAAAAAGGGAATGAAAATACATAAAAATTAACAAAATCTGAATTTGTTTTATTACAGTATTGTGATTTTGACTGTTTAGTGCATTTCTAGTACCGTAGGCTAGATAGAATGTTTCCTTTCATTTAAAATTTCCATTTTTCCCAACATTTTTTTTTTCAAAATGGTTCCTAATTTTCCAGTTTTTACCCTTTTCGAGTTTTTTTTTTCTTCCAAATTTTCCGGTTTTTTTCTCTCCAAACTTTCGTTTTTTTCCGGAAATTTTGGAACCCTACATAAAAGAGAAGTTCTTAAATTATAAATGTGATCTTTTTTTGCAGCTCTTGTCGTTGCCCAAGACACGTACAAGGCAACCTTGACGGCCGACGATCAGAGGAAGTACATCTTCGATCTCAAAACGACCACTCAGGGCCCAACTTCCACCATCAACATGGAATTAACCACGCCAAAGGACAAGTACACCATCGTCAGCGGAACCGTCACCCGCGGCGAAGAGATAGCCGTGGACTTGAAGAGTAGCGATAAACTTTTCGGCAAACCGTTCTTCGTTAAAGGTAAGACTGTCTCATGTTCTCCAAAATTGCGCAAATTAAAAACCCGTAACATAAAATGTATTTATTACTCTTGAAAGCACCACGACTATAATATCTACACCATCTAAAATCATTGCCCTAGGTCTAATAAACCTGTTGGGAGAGCGTTGGAAATACCACTATTATGAATAGTCACCTACAGAACTGTGTCGGTCGGGTTCGAACCGCCATTTTGGGCTTACGATGCGACCCCAACATTCTTTCGTTGAACTGTTCGTGTTTTTATTGCACAGGTTCTATAAAAATGGGACCATCCGCTACCTACGACATGCAGGTTGGAACTCCAAGCGGCGAAGGAAGGTACTTCGGTAAGGTCACCATTCAACCTCAACATGTCATCGAAGACCACACTCTCGAATACACGCTCTTCAAAGCACCCGGACAAAAGCACACCATCAAGATCGATAACGAGGTAAAAAAAATAGTTTATTAGCGTCTTCGCTGTTTTCTTTCCACAAACGTAAATGATTAATATTTATTTTTATATATTTTTTAAACAGTACAAAGCATCATCCGATTACGTGATCACCATCAAGAGTCAGGTCAAGAGCACGAGATTCCCGGACTACAATCGCAAATTGTACGTTGAATATCACGCGCAAGATCCGGCCAACAACAAGTTGGACTTCCAATACGGCGGAGACTTCCAGGATCCCCAGAAGCACATTCAGGCCGAGTGGAAATACACCCGACAGGGAACGTTCGAGAGCGGTCTGGAGGTGAATAGGTACCTGAAAATCGTGTATCCGAGACGTGAAATCGATTTCGAACACAAGTCGTATCTCCGCTACCAGCCCAAGCAGGCCCTGGAACACAGGTTCACCGTCAAGGGAGGAATCTTCGTGAAGAGTCTCACCTCCGAGTTCGCCTACAAGAACATGTCGCCCGATCGCGTCAACAAGCTCGTCGAATGGAGGGTGTCCATTCCCAACCGCGAACTGGTCTACAAGCGCACCGTCGTCGAGAAGAAGCGCGGCGAATACCACGGAGAACTTCTCATCCAATGGGACAAGGGCAAGACCTTGACCGTCGTCGGAGACAGACGCGACAAGGGAGCCGACGGACTCGTCAGGTACGAGACCGACCACACCGTCAATTTCTACCAGATGAAGGACCCCATCAAGATCACCACCCTCTTCCACCTGGAGCACAACAAGCACATCTTCAAGGGAAGGTACGTGGCGGGCGGAAGCCAGTACCACTTCGAATTCAACCACCAGCACCAGGACGAAGACACCGGCGAGATGAAGATCGACATCAAGTTCCCGTCGGTCGTCGGAAAACTCTCTGGAAAGCAGACCGCCGATAACAAGAACGTCGACCTGGACGTCAAGCTCTTTGACGACAGACGCATCCTCGGAAAACTGACGGCCACCATCGTCGGAGAAACCAGAACCGTTAATCTCGACGTGAAGCTCGATGCCGACGCCGATCCCAACAGGAAGTTGGTCTTTATCGGAACCGTCAGGAGACCCCCGCACAGCTTCCGCAGAGCCGACATCCAAGGAACCCTCCAGATCCCCAACCGACAGTTCGCCGGAAGCTTGAAGTACGAACTTCCGGACAAACCGTTCAACGGACAGCACGTTCTCAAGGCCGATCTGACCTACGACGGCAGCAAGAAACTCATCGCCGACATCGACATCAACATCGACAAGAGCGACGAGGGCCGACGAGTCTCCAACGGAAAACTGAGGTTCTTGACCCCCTACACCGACGAACGAAGAGTGGTCTACAGCACCCGACTGGAGAGCAGCGAAGACGCCAGAGCCATCCTCGGTAACTTCAAGATCAGCAGCCCTGGACTCGACGACATCACCTTCGACGTCAGTACCGAGCGCGGTCCTCACTCCATCGGAGGCAGTCTGGGATTCGGGTTCGGCGAACGGGTTCTCAAGTTGGGATTGGGCGCCAAATTCTATCTCCAAGGAGACAAGAAAGATCTCGGATTCACCATCGACATCAGAACTCCGATCGAGAACGCCAAAGCATTCGTCCTTTCGTTCGACCACTACTCCGTCAGAAACCAGGACGTCGGAAGGGTTCGTCACGCTTCCAAGATCATCATCTTCGATCCCAGCCGAGAAGTCTCTTTGAGAATCGACTGGAACCGCAAAGGAAACCGCGAAAACGGACTCACCCTGAAGAGCAGTTTCGATCTGGTCACCCCGTTCGAAATCTACCAGAACCCGCACGGAAGACTTCGCCTGGATTACGATCCCATGCCCAACAAGAAGGTCAAGGGAGACCTGTACCTCTACGTCCGCGAAGAGAAGCAGATCAGGGCCGCCGTCGACTACACTCGCAACGACAAGCTGGTCAGGGGCCACCTGAGCATCGACGCTCCCCACAGGGAGTACAAGCACCTGGACGTGAAGCTCGTGCACACGCGAAACCACCCCAACTACGACACCGAACTCACCGCCACCTGGGAACCCAACAAGAAGATCCATTACTCCAGCAAGAGGATCCTGGACGACAACAAGATCTCCATCAACTCCGTTCTTCGAACCACCTCGCCGGCGTACCCGGAAATCAAGTTCACTTTCAATCGCGACGTCCAGGGAGACAGGCGCAGCGGACAACTGCAGGTCGAGGCCGGACCCATCAAGCTGGGCGCCAAGGGAACTACCACCGGAGCCCAGGGAGGAAACTTCGACACCGAGATCGTCTTTAACAGCGCCAACCTGCCGCTGGACATGAACGGATGGAAGATCAACGCAAAGCGCCAAGTTCAGGGACTGAACAGGAACCTCAACCTGAAATTCGATCTGAGCGGACAACAGTACGAGCTCAACTTCGACGTCAAGGGAAAGGCCAACGACGGAGGCGCCGTCACCACCATCGTCGGAAAACAGGCGGGACAACCGGCCCTGAAGAGCGTCATCGACAGCACCTATTCCGGTTCCGACTGGCGCACCGACAAGAACGCCAAGATCAATATCAAATTCGAAACGCCCGTTCCCGCCCTGATCGAACTCACCTACGGAAGAACCGTTTCCGATTTCTATCACAGATTCAGCCTCTGCGACGGCGGCAAGACCAAGTGCGTCTTCAACGAGATCAACATCCAGGGAATCGGAACTTCCAACTGGCGCGAAGGCGTTTTTAACCGCACCGTCAGCCTGAAGGGAGGTCACGCGGTCGGAGGCAAGAAGCACACCTTCGGACTCTACTACAAGAACCACCGCACCCCCGGAGTCAGTCTCGACTACGCTCACCGCATCACCTTCAGCGAGGAGGAGAACAGATTCGTCGGATTCAGGATCACCGGAAACCGAAGAGGCGACGGAGCGCGCAGCTCTCTTAACGGAGGTAATTGAAGATTTTTTGAGTTATGGAAAAGGAGAAAACTTTGAAAATTCCACATTTTCGTCGATTGGAATCGAGAAATTGCCATTAATGCAGTTTTATTTAATTGGGGGTACCGTAGGCCTACTTGTCGCACTCGCAGCTACCTGTTTTAATTGTTGCGCATGCGCTGTACTCATCCGTGAGCTATTTGTTCTAAGTAAACATTGTGAACATGATCCGTTTTTCTTATAGTTGCCGCACTGGAACTTCCCAACCGCGAAGTCAAATGGACCCTGGACAGAAATAAGGACGAGAGAGGATACAAATCCAAGGCCACCTTCGCCTTCGACGCCAAGAATAACCCCAATTCCGCGCTCGTTTCCGAAGTCAACGTCAACTTCAAGCCCAATGACGTTTACGACCTGACCGCCAAGATCACCCATCCGCTCTTCCCCAGCGTAAGTTTTTATTCTTCTAATAAAAAGCGGAAGACGAATTTTTTCCCGGGAATAAAATTTGCCTCGAGAAATCAGATTATCCTGGAACAAAAGCGACGAAAAATTGTTAAAACCTGGGGCCCCGAGTTTCACGGAAGAGAATATTAATGGGAGGTATAATTTTTTGATAGGGATTCTTCACCGGTTGTCGGCGAGATCCGTTTTCGGGAAAATAAGTATTTGAAGAATATAATTATGTTGCTTCTCTTCCTCTTTTTTCGAATGGCTCTCGTCGACAACCTGTGTTAGCCAATCTCGCTAACCATCTAGCTTTGTGATTTCACGAAAAACGAACAGGTCGTTGTGGGAAATACACGTATATTTTCACCTGGACAAGGAATAAATCTTTTGTGTGATTTCAGCCAATCAATATCAACAGCCAGGCTGTTTATCGCCACGGAAGCACCCTCCTGAAGGCCAGCACCGTTCTGGACATCTCCTCCGACGATTCCAAGAAGATCATGCTGGACACTGAACTCTACGATCACGCCCTGAACGACATCACCTCCTTCAACTACAGCTATTTGGTCCACATCAAGCAGGACAAACCTAAGAGCGCCGATTTCACCATTGCCGGACAGATCGGTAAGGGGGACCAACGCTAATTGGGAGATATCGCGCGAAACGGTCACGAATCGTCAGAAATTTTCGAGCGCTTCATTGTTTTTGTTTTTATTTTTTCATTTAATAATCTCCCGTTGATTTATTTTTAACATCACGGCACGATTTTATTTTATTTTTTTGGAATTATTGTCCAATATTTTCGTACTCGATTGTTCGTAGTCATTTTAATATAGAAAATCTTGAGAAGAAGAAAAAATAAACTCTTCACGTTTACGAATTTTGCAACTCTGATTATAATTTAAATCCCGTTTTATTAAAATCTCTTCAAATTAACGTCTCCTAGTGGTACATACGTTGCAGATTTTAAGCTTGAAAATAACGTTTTTAGGTCGCCACATTGGCCATGCTCTAAGCAAACTCCACCTCACCTGGGTTAATGCCGAAGGAACGACCAAATCACTGAAAGTTCTCGCAGATGTCAACAGACTGACCAAGCAAGTCTACTTCATGGTAAGTTCTTTTCGGTGAATGCTCGTCCAAGAGCGGGAATGGGTCGGAGAGAGTACCACAGAGAAGCTGGGGCGCTATTCTGGTTATTTAAGCATAACAACGTTGCCAGTAACAATATTCATGCCCATAGTAACGACCAAAATTCAATCACCTCTGATTCGATTAATTATAGTCAAGTCAAGAGTAGAATATTAAATAAGGGGATGTGACGTAATATTAATTTCCGTGATTATTTGCAGTCCAAGAGCCCCGTTAGGTTCACCGAAGCTTCCTTCGAATACTGGTACGCCCCTGACAGCATCCTCTACCCGAAACTCAAGAGCAACTTCGAAGTCAGGGTCGACGGAAAGGTTATTCGCAGAGCGTACTTGGACGTCAGCCGTCAACCATACCTCAACTTCAGATATCACATCGATCCATGTAAGCAAGTTATTTCTTTCTGATTTCGAATTTTTACGGCACAAAAGTTCTTTGCATTTTGTCTTGCGAAGAAAACGAGTGTTCGTGAGCCCTGGGCTGCGGATTTGGACATTTTAGTGACGACATTTTGACGTCATCGTGGTCCCACGGTCCCTCGCACTATAGGTGCGTGGTTCGTGGGACTCACCACGATGTGGTCATTGAAATGTCCAAAATCGCAGCCCCCCGTTATTCGACATGGTGGTTTCCGGTTTAACCACGGCAATTCTGCAGAAATAGGAATGAATCCTAATAGAAATCAATTCCTACTAACGCGAACAGGCAGAAAAATCGCAAAACCACGCCCCGAAACCGGAAACCACGATGTCGAATAACGATACCCTGGAATCGTTTAAATGCACGTTCCGTGTGTACGAGGTTTTCCTCAGTTAATTGGCTCGTAGCGAGCACGTAATTCACACCGCGTTCAAGTAAACGTGTGATTTACATTGTTACATCCTTTTAATAGCTGATTCGTCTCGCGTGTTTATCGTATCGGCCGAGCGACAGGACGCCCAGAACTTCGCCTTCTCAGCAGTCCGCAACAAGGGCGGTGCTTCCATTCAGGACATCCAAGGAGTCATCACCCTGGAACAACCTCAGTTGATTTCCATCAAGGCTAACTGGAGACCTGGTCTTCTCAGAGAAGCCATCGTAAGTTAAAAATACTATCTCTTGGCGAAAGGAAATTGTAAAAACCACTGCACTCATATCACTTAAGGTAGATACAAACACTTACAAGGATGAGGTATAGGAACTTTTTTTTAACGAATTCAATTTGAATGAAATTTAACACAATTTTAGATAGATAAGATGTTAAATATGAAATTTCAGAATTTTTCACCACAGGAAACGCAAGATATTGACACGTGACACATGGCGTTTTTAATCAAAAACGCTGTGTTCACGTGGCTGTGTCTCCTAATCCCAACGGTCAAATATTCTGAAATTTCATATTTAACATCACAATAATATCTATCTAACACTGTAAAATTTCATCCAAATTGAATTCGTTAAAAAAAAGTTCCTACACCACAACATTGTAATCGTTTCGATCTACCTTAAAGCCGGTGCCTTAGATCTAATGAACCTGGAAAGAGGTGTGTAAAAGGATCCACATCCAAGTGTTGTCGGTCGGATTTGAACCCGCGATCGAGACGAGAGTGATAAACACTGCGCCACCACTTTGTTTCTAACTAATTTTTAATCCATTTTCTGATAGGAAGGAGCGGGCGATCGCGTCAGAGAGATCATCGCCAAGTCTCGAGAGGTCACCGGAACTGTCCTTCCAGAATTCATTGGCGTCGTCAGGGACTACCGCAGCAACGTCAGGGGAATCGTGGAAGCCGAATACAAACCGGTGCTGGAACACTCCGCCAAGACCGTTCAGGAGATCAGACAGGAAATTCGATCGCAAATCGACCTCAACCACGTCAGAGAAATCATCGACGGTATCAAGGGATTCCTCAAGTAAGTTCCTTAATTCTCATTGTCCCAGGAGGACGGTCGCCCAGGGGCCCCTAATGGGGCGCCAAACGGGCCTAAAAATACTGTAATAAGCTAAGGAAAAAAGTGGAATAATTTCATAAAACATCCACTATTTACCAGATGGGATTTCGTTCTACACACGAAACCTATAAAATCGATATAATCACATTCGATGTTTAATATCGATACAGCTGCGTTTCCGTTGCCGGCCACAGTATCGATACTGTAATCTCTGATTTATTCGATAAATACTCGTAGATCTCTCTTGTAGTCGACAAAAGAGTGTGTAGTGTAATGGAAAAAAAAGGATTCATACTGCTGTCCTTCGACGTTTAAATAAGGCATCGATAAACAAGAAATCGGTGTTTGTATATCGATGTATTGCGTTATCTTAAAGGGTAATTTTAAGTTGTTTTCATGTTATTTTTAATCCTTAGTCCACCTACTATTAACTAGAAAACATTTTTGAAGTCTGTCAGTTTTCGTTTATTCGCAATAAATAAAAATAAGGTTGGCCTGAGGGAAAATATTCCCTCCAGGCTATGGATTTCTCCATTGTGACGTCACCTCCATGCGCGTTAAGCCTAACAGAGCCAACCTTATTTTTATTTATTTCGAATAAACGAAAAATGACAGGAAAGGGCTTCAAAACTGTTATCTAGTTAATATTAGGAGGGCTAGGGATTAAAAATAACATGAAAACAACTTACAATTACCCTTTAAAGTTCAATGCGGACCTGATTTCTTACTTGTTATTTTCTCAGTATTACGGAATGGTATAACTAACTTACAAAATGTACAACTTAGAAGACTAAATTAATTAAGTTAATTTAAGCTACATAAAGCTAATGTAATACTAGGTTGTATACTGTGAGGTAAAGAAATCAGGCCGGCAGTAGGCCTAACTAACATTTAAAATAGAACTATATGTGCGGTCGGCACTACCTGCATCCTTTACGCATTCTACGACAAAGCCATTACACCTGAGCTGCAGCTATGTTGCATTACTGATCTGCTGTGTTATTAAATTGGAACAAAGATTCGTGGCCTGTCAAACATGATATCGATAAACTGCAAAACATAAAAATACAGCATGCTGTATGCATGGCTCGAGAGGAAACAATGTAAGATACATTTTCCAGAAGTTTCCTTGCTAATGTAAGCTACGCGTACACGTAATTTTATCCTATTCGCACAGTAAAAGTAAATAAAATGATCGAACGATTTATACATCTAATACTGCAAACGCATGACATTCCCAAAGAGGAGGGATAATCGTTCAACGTAAACTGTTCTCGTTCATGAATCATGACAGTATTTTTCAATCAAAATACAAGAGTACATTTCTAAGAACTGTCCAGATGTAGAGGGCTGGTTAGCAGACTTGGCACAGTTAGTTCACACGTCGCCGAAAAATATGCGACGATTATAACATTGCAAGAATTGAAACAGTATACGTACACGTAACACGTCTTGCACGATCTGGATGGCTTTAGCAGACAGCATCAGTGCAGTACGTTGTGCAGTGCACATCGTATAAAGTCATTTTAGAAAGACACGAAAGATTTCAGCGCGGTACTAACCTTGTTGTCTGCAAAAACAGACAAGATTCGTGAATACTACTTTTTCTCTTGGTACGTTTTCGTAGTTGAATACAACGTAGACTAAGCATCTAGGTATTGGATTCTGTCACTTCGATTTCCGTCCTCCATTAGTTTCAGAAACACCCCGGCGAGTTCTTCTGTGTAACAGACTGTTTTCCTTTCAATCCGACACTTCAAAACCGTAATACTGAATTTTTTGTTCGTTTTCCAGGATGGGCAGTTTCACCTCCTCTCCAAAGATCCCCAATGAAGACTCGCAAGACGAGGATATCGACATTTCGACTGGCAGCCAATCGGGTCTCTTAGCGCATTGCCAACGAGAGCTGTCGTCGTTACCTCCTCTGCTCCGTCGATCGTTTCGACGCACTCGCGACTGGCCGACGACGACCATGACGGATCAATCTAAATCTCGGGTTCGGGTCATGCAGTGGAACGTCCTTTCGCAAGGTAATTCTCTCAGGTCCAACATGCTATATTTTTCTTTATCAGAAGGGTAGGGGGGGGGGGGCACCGTCCTCCTTGGTTACCGAAAACGGGAGGCGAGACCGAGGTGATGTATCGACCAATCATTCCAAAATTTGGATCCTCTCATTTTTCCGGGATCAAAATCGCAGGGGTCTTTAACGTGCCACAATCGACACGAGCTCGGACTACAGGAGTCCTTCTAACTTACTCCAAATAGTCAACAGAAAACAAAGGAAGGTCACTAAATTTTTCGCCCCCGGCGGGGCTCGATTCTTCAGATTATCGCGCTATCCACGTGACCACTCCTCGCAAGTTAATTAAAATTCTGTAATATTATATCCCAATCAAGTTAAAATAAGTCGGTGTGATTTTTGGTAAAACGAGTAAGTTATGAAGTTGAGTGTAATAATCTTGCTAGTTCATTATAGCATCATGATTCATGAGTCTACGGGGTCTACTGAGTATACCTACCAGCTACCTAGTAGATCATCTTGTTGCATTTTTACAATGCATTGTAAAATACTGCAACCAAAGTTCGTAAGCATTAATCCTAGCCAATGCATTCCAAAGCATTGCATTTTTATGCTGTTCGGTAACGAATAGTGTAACGTGGAAAAGTTTTGACAGTAGAGGAGTTCCATACGTATGTCGAGCTACATGAAATAAGATCATTTGAAGTCTAAACGATCTGATAAAATAATACGAACTAGAAAATTTGCCTTAAAAAATTAATCTGATGACCCGATGTTAACGATATAACGAATATTTCATAAAATTTAAAATAAATCCCATAAATGCAACCAAATGCACTATCAGAATATTTACATCAATTTTTTTTAAATTTAATTTTTTTAAATTAATTTAATTTTTTTTTAATATTTTTATCTTCTTTTTT
>JAQFYH010000440.1:0-12740 GCA_034694405.1 Scolopendrellopsis subnuda
TTTAGAAATTTTTCTTTCCAAAAAATAACTTTTTCTAGTTAAAATGCTTGAAAATTCATCGGCGCGCCGCCGCCGAAAAATCCTAACGGCGGCGCGCGGGTTCAAAAATTCGGCGCGCCGCGGCCGATAAAAAAAAGTCGTCGACGCAGGGTGTCAATATGAGCCAATCTTTTCTTCCGATAAAAAGACAAACCTCAGTCTCATCATTCTCGTATCGCACTTTATTTACAACAATTATAATATTCAGTTCATTGAAAGATAATCCTGACAAATTCCACCACTAAAAAGGGTCGAAACTCTGTGGTTTATTTGTTATCGTGCTCGTCATGTGATCGTAGTTCCAAACCGGTCAGATTAGTTACGTTGATGACGTAGCCCCTTTTGGAAATTCCCACTACCCTCCTATAGTAGGACTTTAGGTTCAGGATTAAAAAAGAGACTCTCTAATTCATAACCTCGTCGCTTTCACAAAAATGGAAACTCTCCGACTCCGTTCCAGGCACAAATTCCAGATTAGGGCAATCGTATCAGATAGGTTTCGCATTCGACACCGAACGTAATAAGATTATAAAATTAAACATTTAATTACTCTGAATGTTAAATTTATATAGCTCTAAACTTCCGTAATAAATATGTTCTGATTTCCACGACTGTTAAGTCTCATTTGGATTAAATTAATTATAATGTACGAGATGCGGCAATAAATTCGCTGACAGCGTATTTGTTTTGATAAAACGGCGCTCTGACAAAAGTCTCAAAAAGAACTTAAATGGTATAAGCCCCCCATAAACGTGAACGTGAACACATTCAGGTCGTAAAATTTAAATGACGCAACATTTTATGATAAACTTGATACGACAAATACGTTTTAAATGTTTACGGAAGGAGGGGGAATACTCTAAATAATCCAATAGCAAACATCTTTATTTTGCTTGCTCTCACAAGACTGTGAAAGGTGATCTTTAAAAAAAATGTCTATAACTTAAAAACTTATCAATGCATCAATGCGGGAGAACTTAACCTTATTGCGCTGGTTTGTAAAGCGGCGTCCAATTGGCCAGCGACATGCTGAGATAATCCAGAAACCACTCAAACAAGGTTGAAATCCAGTTGTGAGGATAGATTTCTGGAATGCTAGCCAATCAGGTGTAGTTTAATTATTCCTTATTACATGTAGCTATAGTGTACGGATAATGTAAACTGCTACATACTGTAGCTTATCCCTGGATTCTGACTTAAAATTAATGAAGAAATTCTCAGATTTTTTTCCCCCATTCTACTTGGCGTTCTGTTTTTCCTTCTTCTTTCATAAAGATTTTTGAATTAATCTCTTTTATTATAATAACTTAATCTTAAAAAATAGCAGAATAAAGATTATCATCAATCAACAAAAAACATTTTTTTCTAGTCTTACATAATAATAAAACTTTTTAGCTGACTCAGAACTACTCAATTTGTATACTAGAATGACTTGTCAGTTATTTGCGGGTTTTTAAAGAAACGCCTTATTCGTCGTCGCAGCTTCATATCTCATTCCGCAATCATTTTGATGGTCTGTTTACAAAAATGGGTGAATGGCCTGAATTTTTAGAAGGAATTAGCATGTGTCAGTCATAAAATTCGGAGACGGAATAAAAATACACGAAGTTTGACTTTCTTACTACGCGTACTCTAGGTTAAATATTATTAAGTTAAATCATTCCATCGCTATTTGGATTTAATTAAGTGGTATTCAAACTTATGTACTTGGAAAGGGTAAAAAAAAATTCCATTACAATAAAGAAATAATATGGTTTCACAGAAATCATTGGTTCTATATAAAAATTTTAGAGACTTTTAGCAACATCAAATCCTGAACAGAGGGAAAATATTGTACACAGATGTTGCTATCGAAATTATTGGTGTTTATTGGCCGGCAAACTCCAGAATGTAGAAGTCTCTTGAAGAATTAGAAGTACGGACATTCCGCTAACGCTTATTGGATATGCAGAAAATCAGTTATCGCAATAAATAGTCGTTTTCGTGGTCATTTCAGTCCTGATTCACGCAGCAGGTATTTTTAAAGCTAGTAAACGTAAGCTAGTATAACGAAGTTCACGTGTTTCGGTTCAACCAATAACGGAGTAATAAGGAACTCTTGGTTGAACGAAGTCTTGTGATCTACGTTTTCTGTGATCTACTTTTTTTGCTTCTAAAATTATCAAATGCATCCCTTCAATGGTGACGTTAGTGTTAGCTGGATGTTGCTAAAAGTCTCTATTGTCAACAGTTGTATTGAATGTGTAAATTGTAACCCCCCTTTCCTCATGCCAATTCCAATAAAAAATATCAGTTTGGTAATATGAATTAGTTATTCCAAATTATTTATCATCCTTGCATTTTCCTGTTGATTTACTTCAAGTGATTTACGGGATATTTCAACGCAAAAGAAGAATATTGCATTATGCAGTTACTTCGCAGCATTAATCCTTCTATTCAGTTCATCATAATTTATAATTCCCCTAAGGAGCCCAGAGTGAAGGTATTTTCGTTCCGTTCTTGATCGATCAACGGTTCTGTGGGGACTGAACTTCTGAAGTTAGCTGAAGCGTATTATTAGCTATCTGTATTTTTATTTTAAAATTCTGCCCAATTATTATAAATTAGCAAGGTAGTGTACGTGTACGTGTAAATGGAAGTTTGCAATACGAGCAATTCGTAATATCGAAAATGCAAAACATTCTTTTGCAAATCTAGAACTCTTCTAAACGTTCTAAAATTATTATTATATGCTTGTTCCAAAACATTACGATATTCTATTCGATTAAGTTATCTTGTTAACAGGAGTACTGAGAAACGGTTCGCTTTCACCCACTTCCGTTCATGTTGCGTTTGATTGCGTTTTACCATTTGTTGAACGCCGATGTTCCCAGTATGCTATTGGTCCAAAGCAACCAAATGCAACGCTTACGGAAGCTGTGAAAACCAACATTTAGTCTGATACGAAACTGCAAAGCTGGCCCTCTCCTATCTGGTATTCATCGCTTCTGTGGTCACTATGGACTCGTTATCTGTTGGGAAATGCTCACACCACCTTTCTGGATCTGCTCAGAATTCTGATTGCAACGTTTTTCGATTTTTAAATTTAAATAATTAAGCCTCTATTTTAATAGACATCAACGCCGTATCTTCCTTTTTAAATTTTTAAAACTTTTCTCTTCGCGGATGTCACGCTGTTCGTGCAATTAAAAAAAAAGAAACCCATCATGTTTTAATTATCCTCCAGCATATAAAAATACATATTATATATACTGTATAATCATTACGCAGTTTTCTGCTGTCTGCTTTACCGTTCTGACGAACAAAACTAACATATAAAGAGGTTATGATGGCTGGAAATGAGCTTACATCTTCTCTATGCTCTTTAATTAAAACAAATTCGCGCTTTTAGCGTTGAATTGGGTATAAAAGTGTTGCCAGTGTAAAAAAAAAGTCCCAAAACAGCGTTGAGTTTGAAGCTTTTGTCATCGAGGTTGCCAGGAATAAAGTTATAATTAAAAATAAGACAGTGTTGCCCAAAAACTGATACATTTACAATAAACTGTCATCTTTTACAATCATCCTATTACTACGTGGTTGTTCGGTACAAAAAATGTAATTTCTTTAAAAAGTGTTGCCAATTAAACGTGTAAGATCATTTAAACACTCAAATACTTTTGTCAGCAATAGACGGTTATCTGCGAAATTCATTCAACAGATTCAGGTTTTGGCCGTTGATTTTTTTTATATAAAAAACAATTTTAATCAACACGAAAGAATTTACAAATTATTCGTGTTTTCAACGTTTGTAATTTGTAAAATTACAAACGTAATTAAACCTGTTTTATTTATTTAAAAAAAAAAAGCAACGGCTAAAACCTGAATCTCTCGAATAAAAATGAATCTAACCGCAAATTTTTTGAGCGAAAGTCTGAAAGTCGGTCAACAGATCGTTTGATTTTTTTGAAGCATTCTTTGTAAAGAAAAATTTTATATCTCCTCGTTGATAAATTCAATAAATCGTCTTTTGATAAGTGCAAGGCGTCGTTATGGTGTGTGACGACGAGCGAAATAAAAATAAACGACACCTGGGCACTACCATGACAACGATGAATCATCTACGTTTTTTTTTTCTTCTTTCTTTTCATTTCTTTCCTAATATTTTTTTTTTCTTTTTGAAGAAAAGAATAAGAACAAGGAAGGAAACCGCACGGTTATGCTCGAAGAATAAGAAGAAAAAAAATGGCAATTTACATCGGTTTGCGCAACGTGTTACACCATCCACTTTTCAGAAAAATCAATTCTTAAATAATTTAGATAAATTTATTCCTGTAATGAAGATTGAGGATTTTATTAAACCAGGATTGTGTTATATTTTTGTTTTAATTTTTTCTCGAATCGAAAAGTTTTCGAAATTTTGTTACCGTACTGCTTAATGAAAATCTCAAATAAAATGCTGAAAAAAATTCCTAACTCTTTCGTTCGTTCGTTCGTTTTTACATCGGAAACTTTATCCTGCTCTGATCGCAGTATTATACAGGTATATGGTTACCCATTTAGCAAACCCAACCTACTGAACGCTTATAACTTTGTAATTTACCAACGGATTTTAATTCGTTTTACTTTTATTTAAAGAAGAAAGGTTTTCGTTTCGCTTTAACTGTAACTCAGTTTTATCCATTTTCATTTACCTGATGTAGGGCAATGCCCGAAATATCGTCAATTAAAATAATATTTACACTATTTTGAGGATTAAATCGAGCATTTTATTTCTAAATAATGTCACTTTTATCCTTAAGAAGAAGGATAGTAGATAAGGGCATACCGTATTCAAAACGTTTTTACTTCAACCATGGATTAATTAAAATCTCATAAGATTCCGTGTAAAATCTTTAGTAAATTCAAGTAGGTAAGAAATGAGGTCAGAATCCTACCTGAATTTGGTTCTCCTGCTTTCGCGTTGGGCCTGGCGGATGGGAATCCGTCTTCTGCGCGGACTTGGATGGCGTACGCCTGTTTCTCTTCGCGGTCAAACATGACTTTGGTGAATATTTCACCAGTAGCACGATTGATGTCGAAGTATTTCGTGCCTTCGTTGTTGGGCGTGTCAACCAGCGAATAGTAAACCTGGAAAGAAAAAACAATGTTTAGTTTAAAATTTCAATTCCCATTTCAAAACCAACCATAGATTTTAGAAACTGTAACAATTTTTCGCAACTGGCAATTTCTCTAACTTCAATTTAAACCAGAGGATTTAAATCCTGTGAAGTTAGTTAAGTTGATTATCTCTGAAACATTTTTCCACATGAATAGGTTACGTCACTTTTTTTTAAAACTATTACAAACGTTAAGCTTTAATAAAACCAAGAATACAAAAAATATCAATCCTGATTGCTAAAATTAATACTTCGTGCAATTTTAGTATATCGTGTGCAGAAGATTGCATAATTTTTCCGAGTCACTGATGATGACAGATCATTATTTTGAAGATTTAAGCAAGGAGGTAAAGTTAGAAGGAGAGGACGCATTACTGCAGGTGTTGACAAGACGCTATTCCTGGTGTGACGTCATAATCGCCATAGCATAATGTTAAAAACAGAACGCGAGAGTAAAATCCCTTCCACTCTAATACATGCAGGTGTATGCAGCAACAAACAAAAATGTGAATCACCGCCTTGGACAAACTTAGCAAGTAGTGTCTAGGGGCTGATTTAAGAAACAAGACAGATTGTTACTTCATACCCCGTAATGGACGCGTGATTGTTATGTTATGTTATGTTATGTTATGTTATGAGATATGTTAAAAAACAAGTACTGAGGTTGCACAACGCAGAATATGTTGCACAATATAGTAAGTAGTCAATGCCTTCAAAATGTTGAAGACTTAAAAAAACATTGCATATCGAAGTTGCGTAATTTTGAGTGGATTGCACTCCGTATGTCTGAACTCAAGTCGAATATTACTTCTTTTTTTTTCAAATAAAAATTTGTACAGCTTCAAAGACTATTCGATTCAAATTCGTTTGTAAATACAAGAATTTCTGGATGACTATAATAAACAAATCTGATCATGTACTCTGTACCGTAATATAGGATTTAGAAATGCTTGAACGAAGATAATATGATTTAACTAGCATGTAAGCAATCACTCTTTGCAATACAACAATCTCGACTTAATAGATTTTTCTCTAAAATATATAAAGCAATTACACGGCATCTTCCATTCAGCAGGATATATTACGCTCATATTTAATCTCGATTTCTTCTCTTTCGCATCGTCGAACAAAAATTATTAGTTTACCAGTCAATTTTAAATCTTGTATGTTATCGGGATGCAGATCCGAATCAAATGGCTTCTGATTTCTGCTGTTCTGCGGATTTTCATCAAATCGTCATGTTACAAGATAGTTTATCTATAACTTGAATCTGAAGAAAATCAGTGGCGGATTTAGGTAGAAGGTCCTTTGCAGCAAAACAATTTTTTTTTTAGTTGAAATGAACAAACCCAAAAAGGAATATTGGAATTATGAAACAAGCATGGCTGTATCATTATTTTCATGTGAAATTTTGGCCTCTATAGAAATGTGCCAAATTGGTTATTTTAAAAGTGATTTAGGGGTGGTATGCTAGGGAGTTTAACTTTAAAATAAAGTTAACTTGTGATTGGCTGCTTTGACAAATCGACTCCTGTGATTGGATAAAAAACTTTATTATCAAGTTATCTTGATAATAAAGTTTCAAATAGCATACGACCCCAGGGGTGAGATGTCTTGGATCCCTTTTTCCAATGGTTACTGTCGTAGGAGATATAGTCACGAGTCTAATATACAGAGTTTTAAAACCCCGAACCCGGCCAATCAGTAGTTGGATTCGGTTTTAAATGGGTCACCCTGTATAGTTCTAAATTCCTGTTTCCCAAATGCATGGGTCCCCCGCATATTCGTTCTAGGTCCGCTCCTGAAGAAAAATCCAAGTCGGCAAAAGAGAGATAATGGTTGTTTCCGAGTGACTCGCTGTATCAATAAATATAATGGCAATTTAACGGAAAGCAAATACGCTGCTTTATTATTTGTCTCTAAACTGAAAAATCACAGCATATTCCCCAAGGACTGCTTTTATAATGCCTCCTGCTCCATCTCCCGAGGTTTATCAAGCAATAATTATTTATATTGCTTAGTACTAAACCTTTCGATGGAGGTTGCAAAACAAATCCCAAAAGAATTAAGGAAAGTACGTGTACAAATTACAAAGAAGATTATCACTCTCCGACTAAAAGGGAAAATCTCTCTGTGTCGGCTGAATCATGATCTTAAGACTCAATTTTATTATAGCCCACTATGGCCCGTTCATCTACTTGGACCAATCTTTGTTACGTTTACTATACCAACAGAGGAACTGCGCGTACGCCAGATACTCATTGAAATCCTTTATTTCGCTGCAGAAACAGTTCTCAAATGCAGAGGACGCTGGGTTTGACCGAAGCATCTGTCATGAGTTTTATACCCTAAGATGGATAAAACTTGATAGAGACCATTCCCGTATTCCGTATTAATTTGGTCCTGGTATTAATTGCTTTTAGTGGCAATTAAGTTAAAAGCAAATAATTTATTTGTTTGGTTTCGTCCATAAAATGTTCTTGGTATAATTTTATGAGGGAATTCCTGAATGCATCACCAACTACAAATAATCATTCCCTTATTGCCGAAATAACCTCCAGTGAACCGTAAAACAATCCCAATCAAATTATTTCCCAAAAGAATTTTTCCCCCCTATTTGGTGAAACTTAAATCCTCGCATTTAATACCGCATTTATTTATTTTCCTCATTTATTGCACTTTTCTTCTTTTGAGGTCTGCGCTGCTGTTTTATATAAATTCTAAGAGTTCGATACAGATACGGGTGATTTGTATTTTATTCTGTTACCATCCAGCGCCCGCGGAATGCGAATCCGCAAAGGTACAAAACATTCTGTTACCCGAAACCGTGAGACAGCTGCTGGAAAAAAAAAAGTCATTTCTTTTGGCAAAGACTCCCATTGTTAGTTCTTTTTACAAAAGGCTTTTGGCTGCAGTTCAATATCTTCTTCTTGCAGCGGGAGTTTCGAGACTTCGTCCGTTTGTTCTTGTTCAAAATTGATGTCTCTATGACAGGGAGATTGGGGGGGGGGGGTTCGAAAAAAGGGGGATGGAATATTGAATCTACATTTCGATTATTTGAATTTTATGGTTTTAATGCGGAAGGCGCAGTGGCCGACGGCTGGGGATCTCGGGTTCGAGTGCGGTTGTGAGTTAAAACCTCTGACTCATGGGGTAAAAACACACCATGCTCTGACTCAATTTTCTTTCGTCTATTGCGCACTAGACCCTCGTTTCGTTTGAGGAACATTCAAAATACTTGTATTTTTTTGGGGGGCGACTGAAATAATCGAAATGGATGGACCATTTTCCTTTTGACGTGACCAGGAAGGGTGGTGTTGTGTTATCACTCTTACCCTTGCAAGCGAATGGATAAGGCGGGCTTGAAGATGAAATGATATCTGTATTTTTAGTTAATTGCGGTATATTTGTTCAAGTTGAGTCCAATTTCCAATATTTTGCTAAACTTTTCCGCTCACACAGGATCTACAGTACAGTAAATCTAAACCATAATAGCAGAACTGGTGTAACGAATAAAGCCAGTCCGAAAGAACCATTTTCAAGTCGTCGCTGCGAGGAGATGCTATAAAATTTAGTTGAAACAAAAATAATAACACTGGATGGAGGAGTTAATTCGAAAACTCTGTCCGGATGTAAAATATGGCGCGATATATTTTACTCGCAGTGTGTGCTGTCAAAAAGGGAAACCACTGCTTTCATATCGCGTGCAGGGGCGTCCATAAGGGGGAGGAAGAAACCGTTTCTTGACTTTTTATAGTCGATTAAACATGAAGAAAAGTCCGAAATATAACGAATTAGCAAAGAATGAATTTTCTACGCGCAAAATGATGAAAATAGCGACTGCGTCCTTAGTGCGTTCGTTTATAAATCCATATTACCGGTAACAAAAATGAAGAGTTCAGTTTGTCCCCTCCCCCGAAAAGACTGAAATGACGCTCCTGATTACCAGAGATACATTTTTGGAACGAGGAGAAAACCGAGAAGTGTTCAATAGTGTTCATATAAGACGAATGCAATGTCTCCCGTTCATGTTCCAGCAGCCGTGGAAAAAAAAAGCGGGTATTATATTATTAATCCGTCGGTCGTGTCGCAATCAAAACCTCACTTAATTACGAGACAAAAACCGTAATTACTCTTCCACGCACGCGCACATCATTAAACCTGTCAAAAAAAATACGATATTAATCGCTCCGAAATTAAACGTGCAGAAACCACTTTTAGTAAAAATCTCTTGCTCGTCGCCCCGTCCAGAAATTAAAACGTGACGCCAAAGACTAATAGCTTTTCTACCAGTATATAATTATTTGTATCAAGATGAAAAAACAAGGTAGAGATTCCCTTTAACAAATATCTGATAAGACGGTACCAGATAAAACAAGACGAGAACGAGCGGAACGAGGCAGGTGTAGTGATTCAAAATAAGCCTGACTTTGTAATTTGTAATTTGTAATTTTAATCAGTAAAGAAAGGATTAAACTTATTGTTTAATTACAGAAACTGTTTGACACCGAATGGACACGGGGTTCAAAACGTGTCCATTAGATATAAACAACGCCGAAAAAGAACAAACGTATGTCTGAATATTTAGACTGCCGAAACAATATCATGGACTCGCCATCCGTTTGGGCTAACAACCTCCACCCTGTTTCCCTTCCTCGCTAAGGAAAATGCGAGCTTGAAGATGTTGTAACCCTGTTCTATCAGATTAGCAGTTCTCCGTAAAGATACTGGCCTAAATTGTTCGAAATTGTAATCTATCAGGTATAGATCGTAGAAAATAGGAAATGGAGGAAAACAGATTAATTCCGCATTAATTATGCATTGCTCGTATTCTTTCACGTGCTGGGTACATTCCTTTGCATGCCAGGCTTAGAAAAACCATTTGAGATATACGTTGAGTAAACTGTTTCCAGTGCTTTTCTTGTTTTCAAACTACGACGATTGCATGAATTGTCATTTGACTCGAGTCATGTCAACAGGCGGAACTCTTGGGATTTGAATGCGATATCAAGAAAATTGAATGCACAGAGCATGGTTGAACGGTAGAACAATAAAAGACCTTCTACTGTAGGGAGATGCCGCATATATTGGAAAGTTGATCGGAAGAGTTTCTTAATTTACCTTATTACCAGAGGGCATTAACTTTTTATAGATAAACCGTCTTTAACTTCAGTTTTCAACTTATATTCAACTCCCTTGTTCTTAGTTTGTACTTACAGTTGGGAGTAACTTACAGTTGATTTTGGATTGCACCAGTCAGGTTAACTAACCGACGGTTAACCTGACTGGTTAACCGTTGAACCGTTGAACCAACCCAAGAAGAGAAGAGTTAACCGCTGCAGCTCATTCAAGGATTGGTAAAACACCAAGAGTTAACCGTCGGTTAGTAACTTGACTTTGGTGCAATTTGCAATCCACTGAATCATGTATACTAGGTACAGAACCGTATACTTCTTTATCTTACGTAGCAATTTTGCTCCTTATTCAGATTAGTAAGAGCAAGATGTAAAGATAAGAAGTTCAGGACAGATCTGTGCTGTACTTTTTTACTAATGCATAATCGTACTCTTTCTCAACTCCCTCATCAGTTTATTCATGTTGCACTTAACGCTTATATTTCTTACTTCGATACATTCGCGTTACACCCCCTTCCAAATGGATTCTTGGATTATTCCGTTTTTAAAATGTTTGTCCAAATTGCTCGCTCCTTAATAGCCAGCAGAGTTTAGAAATAACCCAAAAGACTCAACCTCCCACCAACCATTCCACTATATGCCATCAAGCGTCTTTCCTTCGCTCGCATTGAATGGAAACATTCAGAACTCAGTTTGTGGTCTTTAGCAGCTGTATAGAAAAGATCCCAATTCATTAACTATATAGCGAGATCCAATGTTCCCTCCCTCAAGCACCATTTGGTGGTCTTTTCTCAAATAAAACCTCTGCCGCCTTTAGCGGCGTACAGTCCGAGAACGAAATAGCTAAAGAATTTTTGGGTATATGTATATGCATCGAGTCTACAAACGCCAGAAGCAATGATGCAGAAGACTGGTTTACCGGAGGTTATCGATCTATAGCACAGGAGAGTTAAGATTAGATGTTGTGTCTTATATACAGTACTGGATATAATATAAGTTATAGACTATGCAGTTTGTACAAATCTATATATACGGTCAGTTTTGTACTGAAACATTTTGATCCAAACGTCCAACTTATTCGGACATTGACGTGGAAATGAAACGCTCAATCTTACCATATATTTTTCACCGAAACATTCTATTAATATCCATTTGAACTGTAGATTTCGAAAGTACGTACAAAAAGTACATTTCGCTATTTACTATTGCAATGTTTGCACAATAGTTATTGTAAGTTATACTCCACACTATTGTGTAAGTTTACTTGTAGAGAAATGTAATGTAATGTACCCCCGTAAATGTAATAAAATGTCGTTATTTTTGTAACTAATTACTACACTGATAGGTGATAGATGTGATCAGATAGAATATGGTGTTATTCTATTGCTAACTAAATTTTAATATACTCTACTGCCTGCGTATTATGATAAATTTATAGAATTCGTTTGAAATATACTAAAGATTTAAAGTAAACAATGACTACATGTGAGTTTTTGTATGCTAATTAACAATATCGTTGTTATTTCTCTCCGATTAAGATTTCCAAAAGTAAATTGGCCAGCATTTGAACTTGTTGGTATGTGCGACTAGCTTCTTGGCCAAATTTCGGTGCCAACCTTGGCTATACAATAAAAAAAAACCAACAATATAACGCGTACAAGAAGCCATAAATTGAAAGTTCGCTCAAATTGAAGGGGATTTCGAATATAACGTAGAAAAAAAATTTTCAGCTTGCTGAGAAAAATACTAAAAAGTAAAGGAAGTATAATGGCAAAAGTATAAGTTGCGTGTGTACACTCGGAATATTATACGGAAAGGCAACCGTTGATTTATGTTTGGTGATACATAAATCCAGGCACGAACTGCCGGCAATAAAACATTACTCATAGTTTCAGTAGGTTATTTTGTGAGAATGCCACTGCTTTCCGCACGAGTGCTTATAGACTGCTTGTAAAAGAACACACAGTGTCGGCAGGCCCGAGTCACAGGCGGAGAAGGCAAAGATTTCGGGTTCAAACCCGGCGATTGCCAGCACTGACATAATAAGACAATGGTTCGTAATTTCGTATAAAGCAGCCAGAGTGTTTTCTATCGTCTTCAGGTTCATTAGACCTAGAGCTGCTCCGGCTACAGATACAATGTTTTCCAACGTTTCCAACGTACCAATAAGGGACAGAAAGTTAAGCCACGATTTCTGTGAGGAAAACAATATCTTTTAGCGAGCAAACAACCTGAAAGTTATGGGAAATTACTGTAAAGTTCAACAAGGTAATATGAGCGCCCTTTTTAGGTAGCAGCCGCCATTACGCCTTGATTCGGCACTATAGGAAGAGGAATACATATTATAAATTTTTTTTTTTTTACATAATGCCTAATGCAGCAAAAAAAAACTGCATAATCTTGAATCCACACGTCTAAAGAAATAATAAAG
>JAQFYH010000441.1:0-12719 GCA_034694405.1 Scolopendrellopsis subnuda
AAATTGAAGAAAGTTGTTGGAAGTTTGAAAATGTCATAAAATGCAAGTTAACTTCAGAAATGAGTCAGGACTACAAAAAACAGATAGCCACTTACTACGTTGCGACTTGCGATGCATGCAAAATTGTCGGTTTTTCGTAAAGTATTTTCATAAACATTTGCCCCCTTCTGTCACTTTTGTGCACTCTTTTTGCGATTTTTAATGCCCTCTTTTTGCCCCCTTTTCACATTTGTTTCCACGCCAAAATCCTATCTCTAGCAATGACTAAATTTACTCTAGCTGCACTGATGCACTCATTAGTTTATGGCCAATAGTCGTATGGGTGAATTTAAATTATGATATATTTAAGAATAACTATTTTTTATATAGCTTACTTTAGCGAACATACCAAAAAAAAAAACTTTGTGATTAGATTATACATTTTTTTCCTGCGGTGTCTGGGTCATTTCGCTTGACGGTATATAATTTCATTACACGTGGACAAAAAAGGAAAAGAAGCACAGGAGGAGATAATAAAAACATGAGTATACCAGGTTTTAAATGCTTTTTGATAGATGGGATGGAACTTACGTAACTTAATTAGATTAACGGAGGATATTAGTAAAACAACAACGCCGGGTTCTTAAAATTTTTTGCCATTAACACCCAGCGTGAACTTCAATGCCATGAATATTCCCCAAGCATTCTTGACCCAGTCCTTTTTTTTAAATTTCCATCCTCAGGAGTTTCTACATTGTCAACCCTGGTAAGAACCTAGATTGTGAAAAAATGTGTATTAATATTCTCAACGTTTTTCGAATAATTTCTGTTTATTCTTTTTTATTCATAAAAATTGACTTATTTAGGGGAGCAAAATTCGGTATGTTAGGTGAACACTCATCACCGAATAATTGTAGTTCCTGCAAAAGAAAAAGAATGGTGTATCTACGATTAATTATTTTGGCCTCGCTAATTACCGTATATAAGCATTGCGATTGGCGTAGATTCACGTCTAAACTTTAGCAAAGAAACATACATTTCTTTGCTAAGAAATGTGCACGCGAATCAAGCCCATTGTGTCAATTCTTGCGCAAACGCAGAAGTCTCACGAATAAGATTTGCTATCCGTTTGTCTTTCAGCGCATGAGTCATGATAGACTATTTAATCTTTCAAGAGATTCCCCTGGTGTCTATGCTGTTCAAAATAAAACAATCAATTACCCAACAAGAATCACGAAATATTCAAGTATAAAATTTTGCAGAGAAACTTTGGAGATAAACGCAATATAAAACATTCTTTATTCGATTAATAATTGGTAAAATAAGTTATTCCTTCAATATCTCAATTTGTTCTGTCGATAATTTATTCGCCTTTTATTATCAGCTGTGTCAGGAGTGTTATAACTTATAAGAATGAAGGTGATAAAATGTTTACTGCTCTATAAGAGAAGTTCCAGATACATTGATTAAGTTTGGAGAATGCATTCACCGCAAGTTTAATTTGTAAAATATCCATTCGTTATAAAATAAACTTAACTGCCGAGACTTCGAGGAAACATCCCCAGCAAGCAGCAAGGTCTGGGTCAGTCGAACTTTAATCAACAGTCTTGTCGCGGGTACTTGTTCGGTATAAAATTCTTCATAGGTAATTTCTGATTCAACATTATTGCAGCTGTAGGCGACTTGCTGGTTGTGTATTGAATCGATTTCTTTCATCGATTCTATATTTCGATTTAGCAATACGTTTGTTTATACAATTCATTTTGTACATTGTATAACCCACCTGCATTTTTTCGATACGTTTACACACTGACTCTCTTCCCGGGGATTCTCGGGGATTCCTACAGTGTTATTCACTCTATGGAACCTGTAACTATTTATTTTCCTATGTTGTTGTTTTTCGTTAAGTATCTTTGTTATGTAATTTGAGTCATGTAAATATTTTTGGTTTTTCACTGTGTTTTTGGCAAATAATCTGGCCGCCTTTCTGAGATGCAGACGAGTTACGCTCTTCCACATTTTCATTTTTCCTACTTCCCGTTCGTCAAAATCGAAATATGATCGCTTAAACCTATATAAATGATCACCCGTTGGCTTCAGGCGTGGAATTTGGTTCGTTTTGAAGCATTCTGACTCGAAAAATTTGGTATATTGGTCCTACAGTTTTTCGTGAGGAAATATTTTCGAAATTTTAAAGCCCTGACTGATTTGACAAACATTTATTTATCTATTTTAGCCTATTTTTTAGTGCTTTTTTGAACACCCCTTTTCTAGATCCCTTTTTTTCAAAACTGTGTGGGGGACGACTCTCCCGCCCCTGCGGCTTAAACGTCATCCAGTCATTGCGAAGTTTTACGGTAGTTTATCGATATTTTGATATAACAGAAAAAGAAGGAACTACCCGTACTACGGTCAATAAAGTCATAAATCATGAGAGGAATATTATTACGTACTATCAAATTGCGTATATTATTACGTATAGCGTATACTTTGGGTACATGGTATTTCCCTTCCGGTAAAGAAACAGCGTTACATAAATAATGTAATTTTATTCTAAAGAATTTTCTGCACTCAGCATGAAATAGATATTAACATCTTTCACTCCAGCAAAATTTTTTTTTAAAGATCAAAGGCGTATAATTCCACTCCCTTAAAATACATAAAAAGCGCTTAATATTCTATTTACGTGTGAATATTGATGTTTTATTTATAATAACAATAATAAATATATTAAAATAAGCGGTTGTTTAAGTGTTTCAGTATTTGAAAACTGCATTCATTTATCTAATTTATTATATAAAATAATAATGAACAAAAGAGCGTGAAATTCGTAAATACAGAGTGTAATCATTTTTATGCAATTTCGTTTTATTGCAATTGTAGCTCGTTCCTTTCTGATAAAGTGATGGACATAGTGCCGAGAGGGGATCTAAAAAGAGTACACCGTAACGTCAAAGCACCCCTCACCCCAAGAAAGATATTCTGGGAACCATAAAGGGGCAGAGGTAAAAAGTCCCCCTTTCCAATCCCTACCCTGTGATAAAATAATTCAAGAATCTTTGGTCGTAGATCTTTGGTCGTTAGCGACCTTGTTTTTTTTTCTTTTTCTAATAGTTTGGCAACGAGACTAGTCGAGAGGAGTGGGGGGGTCTCAGACTTCTTGTTTCTTGGTATCAATCTCTCAATTTTCTTTAAATCTCAAAAGCAGATCGGTTTCTTGAGGTCGAGACGAGTATTTTCCGTTTTTGTACGTCGAGCTAGTCCTTTTCCTTTGGCCTCGGCGAGACGTTAAAATAGTCGAGAACGAGACACACCATTCTCGTTCTCGTCTCGTTCTCGACTATTTTAACGGAAAATACTCGTTTGGAAATGCAGAAAATACTCGGAAAATACTCGTTTGGACCTCAAGAAACCGATCCGCTTCTGAGATTTAAAGAAAAGGACGAGATTTAATCCGGAAAAAGAAGAAATCAAATTTCTCGACTAGTCTCGTGTAGTCTCGTTGCCGAACTCTACTTTCTATTTCAGTCAATTCCAAATATTATCTGAACTTTCGATTGTGAGAAACAAACTCTTTTACAGAATATTTCGTTTTAACTCTAATTCGTTTCCTATCCTGTTAATTTACATCTCAGACCTCCTTTGCAGCATGAAAGTAATAGTTTACGTTGACTTTCTTTCATGAGACATCCTTTTAACTCCAGTTATTTGACCGAATAAAATCATATTCACCCCAAAAATATTAAAACCTTCAAAGTGCTGACTTTTTTCCCACAACTGTACTTTAAGTCTCAAGAATTCGTGTCCCACATAGAATATTATGGAGGAATTCTTTTTATAAAGCAGTACATAAAAGAAAAATCAGATAATGAAATTTTAATTTCCATCTTTATCATTTTTTTGCTGTTTTGGTGTTTTTCCATAGTCCCTTTGTTTTCACAGTTCATATACAGGGTGGCTTTTCGTAGTGTCAAAGCTATCGTTTTTACGTTATGGGGAATCAATGACAACATAAAACGACGCACGTACATTATGTTGTCATTGATTCCCCATAACGTAAACAAAATACAGCGTACTCGTACGACTTATTTTATCGTTGTGCGAGTACATTACTCGTAGTAATTGCAGTAACATAAAGTAGTGATGTTCCAATACAGTAATGAACGATTATATTCTAAATAAATAAATTCTTTTTTATTCTCTCGTTGCTGAAGACTTTAGACAATCCAACAGAAAACGTATAAAAAAATAAATCGGAAATTTCTTAAATTAAGTCGTGCAACATTGTGGAATAACGAATCGTCCGAAGGTGTAAACACACTAAACACCATTGATTTTGAAACTTTTTGATTGTTTCGAACATCCTGTATTCGTATAATCTGCAAAGATCCTGGCTGTCTTTAAAGAGACTCTTGCGATGACCCCTTCGCACTATAAATTCTTACTTCGCGTTTAGTTTTTTTGCCGCTGTTTTTAAACGCACACTGTGATACCGTAATGCACCCGTTATGTCCTTGAACCCATCCAGGTATTTCTCTGCGAAAACGTCAGAAATTTGTCATGAGCTTTATCCATCTTTTCTCTTTATTTTTAACGGGTAAAACTTCCGCAGGGCCGTAATCATAAGAAAGAAACTTTGGGGGAACCAATAGACCCTTTAATTTCCATCCTGCCTCCAACTTGCAGAATTGGGTGAAATCGTAGGATCCTTGGACTCTTATTCCCATGATCAATTTTGTAACTTTGTTTTTATTAGCCAAAATATAAACAAAATAATTAAGAAAACTAGACCTCCTAGAATGCCTAAAGGGAGACAATCTTACCATCTCCAACCCTGTCTTTCGGATTATGAGAATTGCATCCACCAGTCGGCTAAAATAGGCGAAATATCCCACTGGTGAGGTGGGATATTTCTCCCCTGAGATAATCAACTTCCCTACTGAGCGTAACTCTTTGGTGAAGTCAATAGTCTGCGGTCGTCTCATTAAAACTGAGCTCTCGAATTTGACAAATTTTTACTAAAAAATCCATTCTTTCACCGAGAAAACATCGAACCAATAAATTCGATATCCCTCTAACAGCCAGTTTCATCAAAGTTTCTCTAACTAACAAGTTAGTTAAACCGCGTTTAGCGAGGAGTCCAGTAAAAAATTATTTCCTTTTTGTCAGCGCGCGTCGTCACAGTGTATTTTCTATTGGCAGCGAGTGCAAAATGGAGATAATTTTTTGCTGGACTCCTCGCTAAACGCGGTTTAACTAACTTCCTCGTCACGGTGACGTTGATGAAATTGGGTGTTAGGATAACTGACCGAAGTATGTTTGCAAACTCAAATGGTATAGAGAAAAGCTGGTTCGAGGGGACTCGATTTTCCGTAGCTATACTTACGAAGTTACGACACTGAAATTCTTTTATAATTGCGTACAACTCCATCCATTGTTTTTCTTACGAAGTTTTGATTGTTATGATTCGAAGGGAAAAGTGAGAAAAACCTTTTAAAATAACGGATCTTCTTCTTTGAGCATCTCCGATAACGAACGAAGGGTGTAAAAATATAGGTCTCGATTTGACCTGGATATTTGTTCAGCGGTTGCACTGGGGATCTTTTTTTTTTTTGGCAGAAGTTAGCAATTACGATGACGGATCTCGGGATAAAACAGAGGGATATTAAAGAGGGGGAATAAAACGGTGGGTAAGTTTTTTTTTATTTGTTCATAAAAAAAATATAATTTATATAAAATATGAGGTCACGACTTAAAATTGAGATTTAATAACTTGGCTGATGACAAATTGATTCCTTTTTTTATTGAAAAAAAAAGTAGAAACAGAAAATAAGATGATAATCGCAGATCAATTTTGCTTCGTCATGAATGTATATCGGTAGATCAAAGAGAATCCTTGTCTTTTAGGTCTCGGGGGAAGCAGGCACAAGAGCATCCACAGTGCGACGAAAGACAGCTTTACTGAACTTTTATGTCTGGTGACAACACTTTCTTCTCTTGAAAGAGACTGTTCTGAAAGTGTTACAAAGACGTGTTCTACAGAAAAAAATTAATAGTGGGTGATGTAGAGGGAAGCGTGCAGTCCTGGTTATTGCAAGTTTGAAATGATTCTTTAGTTCTACACCGTGCGTATAGGCAAGTTATTAACTTTCGTATACATTTGGCCAATTTTGATAATTCCCCACATTTCGATGGGTTCAAAAATTCGGTAAGATACTGGCTTTTAACCCCTTTCATCAAATTCCGAGTAAGAAACACTTGAAGAAACATGTTGCAAAATAAATAAACCTGTATCCATAGACATTGTACGAAATTTTTTTTTAAAAATGCCTTCAAACAGTATTATATTGTACAAGTTCGTGAACAATAACATTGTCCAGAGACTATTGTTTTTGTATTTGAATTTACTGAACCAATATTGGTCTGTATGTCCGTGCAGAATACCAACAAAACTGCTGTTTTTTCTTTGGTTCTTGTTCAACGAAACTCACTATACTGGGTACACTGATAATAAAAGTGCTGCTGGGACTGCAGGAAAAGAACTACGTTTCTGTTGTTTATCTTTGGTTACGACTGGACTTTGAACTTAATAAATTAAACAGCGTATTATGAATTATTCATAAGTAATAAAATGACACGGCCTATCCGCTATACACAGTCTTCTTCTTCCCAGAATAGCAAAATTTATATTTCTTCCAACAATATAAAATATTCTTACGCAAGTCAAAAAGACAAAATTATGCTCGATTATGTTTTATATAACAGGAAATAGAATAATATTATTCCACAGTTTTGTATGATGCATCTAAAATTTGCAGTTATTGGATATAAAATAGTACCCCGTATAATAAACTTAGATTAGATTTGGATTGAAGCTAATACGTTGTAAAATATTATGAACGATGTAGTAACTTACTATTACTAATACGACACGGTATTTTTATTTCTACTTCAGTGGGTTGTGCGCAACAGAAATAAATTAATACGTACTGTAATAAAACAGCTTACTCGAAGAATGAAGATCCCAGTAACTTACACGGCGGCATCAGTTACGGATCAGGGGACGATGACCCCCAAATCGAAAAAGAAATGTAATGAAAGAGAAATAGCAAGAAAATGAAAGGAATCCGAAATAAAAGTTAACTGAAATGGAACCATTCCATTTGTGTTATATTTATCATGATACCTCGGATTAAAATACCTCGTAAAAACGGATAGAATGTTAGAGTATTCTTTTCTGTACTTTGGATGAACGTGTTCTGTGAAACAATACCGAAGTATAATGTCCTCTTCAGTACTGTATCTATTCATTATAAACAGGTATACCATGTTTTCACATTTGCATTTAATTCATAATGAAAAACTAATTTAATATCGAAATCTAATATATCTCATATATAGTTATCGCCTTTTACGACTTATACATTTTCTGACTTATACATTATTTCTTTATTTTAATAGCGGTGAAATCTAAATAAAAATTAAGTGAACTTAATATCAAAGGCGGGATAATGTGCATAATGATAGCTTGTTTACCATTGCTAACTAGTCTTTTCACTAGCTTTCTATTGGAGGCTGGGTTTAAGAGTTGCTATTCATTCGAGGCAGGAACGGCCGCAATATGCGAGGTAATTCATGCTGTACAGGGTGAGTGTAAACTGTATCTAGGCAAAACGTAAATATCTTGACTTTAAACTACTGTAATTATCGCAAGGTACGAGGTTAGTCCGTACGCTTTAAAGTCGATTAATTATCAAATCCAATAGCAAAAGTAAACCGTTAGATTTAAATATGAATGCTTTGATAATGCTCTCATTGCTAAGTATTTTTAACATTGCATAAAGTTATTGCTATTTAGTTCTGCTGCTTTAGTTCTGTTATGGGAAAAGTTTTCATTTCCCAAGAATCATAATATTAATTCTTATTCTCTCTTCAATGCAATGGAATGAATCAAAAAGCGGATTGACATCAGAGATAGAATGTCCAAAGTACTTGGCCGACTCAACTATAACTATAGGAGATTGTCTCTTTACGAGAATTTCCATAGGACTCACAAGGAACCCTGTTCACCCTACCTACCTAGGGCATCGGCTTGAGGTGCTGTATTAAAACAACATCCAACGTATTACACCATGTATTCTAGTTAAATAAACTCTAAGTTATTCTACATACAATCGCTAGTTAAAAAGAAAAGAAAAGAATATGGTATATTTATGCAAAACCATTGATTATAAAACCATATTTTATTCTTTTCTCCTCCCATTTCCATAATGTTTTGGGTGCTGCTTTTTGGAATAAAACAGTATTTTAAAGTTGCAACACTGTATAGGTCAATGTGATATATAAGCTGTGCATGCAAAGAGACTCTAATCAAATCAACTTGACAAGTTTCTTTCATTCCAGAATCGGTCATTCATGAGGCTGTTGGATGCGGTTTACCCTTGAAAAACGCAAATGTGACTTACGATGTACTAGAGAGCTGAATAATGCTCTCACGGGGTTACTCAAAAGTAACTGAACTCAGTAATATAAACTGTTTACAGAGTATAAACATTTTTACTTTTGAGGGCAAAATCGAAGGGACTGGATGGATGATATCAAAACTATGAACTGCTCTTAGCACAGGGGAAGTCGTGCTACGATCGAAATGAATGGTGATTGTTGACCGCCAACCTCCAGACGGCACTTAAAGAAAGAATAAGAGATAAACATCATTATTAAGTTATTAGAGTAACCAAAAGTAACCGAAAGTAACCGAAAGTAACCAAGAGTAACCGAAAACCCAAGGCAAAAACCGCAAAATACTATTTTTGTACTTTTTAAACAACCGACTGATATTTTTTTCTCATTCGATTAGCTCTCTCCGACAATCGACTGATATTTTTTTTCTTCAGAATGCAGGTTGTCGGCGAGAGACATTTGCAAAGAAGAAGAGAACTAAAATTCTCCTTCACATTTTCATTCAATTAGCTCTCTCCGACAATAGGTAGGGGTCAATTATTGCAATCTACTGTCGACTGTTCAGAATATGCGGCTGCAATTATCAATTTTCTACAAAGTTTACAACTCCCAACGATCGTTATGTGAACTGTTACTTTTGTATAACCCCGTACCTAAAAGGGTTTTTCAGTTTTCTACATGCAGAAAAAAAATGATTAATGGACGTTTCGTGTCCTGCGCACTAACCCTCTGTCTAAAGAATATGTTTTCTGTTAAGAACAAAAGAATAAACTTAAATTTTAAAATAGATAAACCATCTTTCATATTTCCCGTTGCATATGATATATCGGCAATGGTTGCACTCAGAGATTTATGGACCGCTGTGTAGGTGCCAAAAACATTATTATGAGAACAACATTTTTCAGACTTAATAATGAACAAAAATGATCTGTTTCGGTTTCAGTATTTCGCACATTACGCTACACCTACGCTACACTTTCAGGAGTGAGTTCCCCGACAAGAAACAAGGAAACGTAAAAACATATTTGAAACAGTTATAAAAAAGGAACACAACTTTCTGTTTAAAAATATCTTTTTAATTATTATTATTGATGTAAATCCAGCTGTCGATCCGTCTTCTTTAATAATTCGTAGAAAATCCAAACTTCATTTCTTCTTAATTCAGGACTTATTTTTATGAACTGTGTTTTTCAAGATTCGAACCTGGGGACGGTCCGTTTTTTAATTGTACAAAATATTTCAAATAGTTTCAAAGTAGAGATTTTTTTAAACGTATTGGGCACTATTGAAATTGGAATCGTTATATACACTGTCTCTGAAAACGACAAGTTATTTCGCTTGTACTTTTACTTAAATTACGATCCCGTGATGATCTTATGGATTAAAAACGTCAGGCCGAAAACTGATTACTGGCAGAACGCTGAACAAGTTTGCCTCATTTGTGTGTTTACGAAATCCTAATTCGTCTGGTCAAAACCAGAGGGGCGTAACTCACGTTACTCCCTTGAATTTATTTTAAATTTCATTATAACTTAACACCAGTAAAATGCTTAAAATAATCGATATTTTCGACAGTTATCGATACTTCACAGTGTAATGTTTTTATACAGGGTATAAAGAGAAACTCTCATGTGTTGATATTTTAATAGCTCTATTTCTGGAAGCTTCGATTTTTTTTTCCAACCCCCTCTCTGGCTTTGATCAGATTCAAGATTCGGTCAATATTACGGGGTACAATTATATTAATTTTTGGTCCATCAGTGAACTTCGAAATTTGAGAAAAAAACTGCATTTTTATTGTTGTAACTTGTAACAAATTCTATCCATTTACAAACTAAAGCTATACAATGCTTGTAACATATTAGATGCACGTAACATTCCGCACATAACCGACCATACCGTCATCTGGGATGCGTAGGGACAGCGGGGTGAGTATGGGACAGCTTTAAATTCCTTCGTGTTTGGTCAGTTTTTTTTCATCTTCTTCTTTAAGTGCCGTCTCCAATCTGGAGGTTGGCGGCCAACAAACACCAATCGTTTCAATTGAGGAGTTGGTGGTTAAGTGGTTTAGTGCACTTCCTTCTCCGGCCTGTTTTCGCGGCGTAAAACTCGGCCAACTCCTCTCCGGGGCAGTTATATGGGCTCTAACTGTCTGGAAAAGTGTGCTGCCCCTTACTTGTTAGGGGGCAGCACGCAGAATTAAACAACCCCAAAGCGATATAAAACCTGTCCCTATTCACCCCCGTCCCTGTTCACCCCAGTTGACGGTACTCGCGAACATAGGTACGGTATAATGTAACTAATGGGATGTATTGTTTGATCTTGTACCTTTGGAAATAGTTTTCCGTTCGAGTGGATATCGCTCACATGTTCGTCTGCCCACCTTTATCAGTTATACACCATCAATCAAAGGCCTTTGGCAGTTCGTATTTATATGCTTCAATCTGATTTTTTTTTCTTCCAGGAAGTTTTGCTAGTTCACCAACTACTGCGAACAGTTACAGTCCATATCAACAAGGTTAAAACAGTGACATCTTAGTTTATTGGCACATAAAGATTATGGGAAGGACCTACATTGATTAGAGAAATCCATACGGCGGTTACACAATTAAATTTAATTCTGCTAGGACCCCGGTATGTCATCCTACTGCTGTTGGGTAAATAGCAACCAAGTTGTATTTGTGAAGAGTTATATAAATTGCGAGCTTAAAACTTCATCCAATTTGAATACTGTAAATTAATGGGTATTAAATATCGTTGTAACTTCTATAGAATAGTGTATTTCTTTTTGTTTATTCGTACACGTATGCTCTTCGTCAGTATTTATCAGCTAGAACTCTGAGGTTTCAAAATTTCAGAAACAAAGTCTATTTCGTCGTATTGGATGTGAATAGACGGAACTGACACTGTGCTGAAGTTTGAGAAAATGCGTTCAAAGTGTGGCTTAGGCTACAACTCCATACAAAAGTATAAGATTAGCCATTTTAGAATTAGAAAAACTGATACTTTAGCTAATTACGTAAACAAATCTTTTTACTGCAATGAACGAAAAAAAAAAAAAAGGTTTTCATGAACAGTTACGTCTCTTCACCTCCACTACGACAATTCCTATACGCCACTACGGAGTAATGATGAACAGAAGTACAGAGTAAGAACAACGAAATAAAAGAAAGGAAAGGAAACGTTTTGTCTCAAACACGAGTAACTCCAATATAACTTATTTGTACAACCTCTTCGCCCGATATTATTAAAGGATCACATTGGCGGTTTGTTAAAAATATACTCCGTAATAAATAAATTAATTTACTAGCTTTGATTGTCTAAATTAATTATTTTTGGTATCTGAGATCATTTTTATTCATTTTACAAAGAATTCGAAATCTGGCCTTCTGATTCGTCGAACTCATCCAGAGAGGACGAAGAAGACCATTCAGTAGGCCAGATTTCGAATTCTTTATAAAATGAATACAAATTATCTCAGAAACCGAAAAATAATTAATTTAGGAAATCGACTAGTTTCTTATTTGTTATCTTTTTAACAAACCCCGAGGTGGTCCTTTAACACAACTTTCTACATTTTTTTTTCGAGTAAAATAGACAAATTTATACTAGTTGAACTTGTGAAGCCGTTGAAATGCATCTCGTTCCAAAACATAGGTAAAAGTTCTGTCTGCTGAATTAAAAAAGGAGGATGTTATTAATCTGAGAATATTAATATTTCATATTGATGTAATAGGTCTTATTCACGTAATAAGAGTCTGGTATTTCCGTTCCTTCAGGGAAAATAAAAAAATAAATATTATTTATATACGTTTTATTCAGAAGCAATTAGCGCAGTCTGAAAAGCAGCAAGATGACCTGGCAGTCGAATATTATGTAACGTAATAACTGATATACGGTGTATCATCATTCATGACTGTTTAGAATAATCATTTTTTACACACACGATTTCGAACCAGGTTAAATGTCTGTGAAAATTAACGGAATTTCCTATTTTTATTTTATTTTATTTTATTTATTTGTAAAACAAGTCCATGTTTAGCTCTTCCTCGAATAAAAAATTTACTGCTTCCACTGATTCCTTCGCTAAATAAAGGGAATACAGAATATTTTATCCTATTTTACCAGTTTTAACAGGAGTAGATCGGGAGTTTACATGTTCCTATTGGCTCTGTGTGCACAATGTCGGAACCGCTCTAAATACGCCAAAAATTGTCACAGATGGCGTTAGTGTCATCCTTATCATTCATATCATAGGTTTCAAAATTAATTTAAAAATA
>JAQFYH010000442.1:0-12717 GCA_034694405.1 Scolopendrellopsis subnuda
CAACCAACAAACAGGGTGACGAAAAGGGTTCGCTACAATTTGACTTGCAACGGATCATCACGAGGAAACCTGACGTCACGATAAAACTTGCATCCGGAGAGGCACTATTAGCTCACGAGGTAATTCTGGCAGCCAGATCTCCAATCTTCTCCGCCATGTTTCAACATCAAACAATAGAGAACGAAACCAAATGCTTAGATCTGTCGGATGACGTATCTATGGACTGCATGGTGGAATTTATTTCGTTCCTTTACACCGACAAATGCGACCTTGAACTATACGCCAAAGAACTATTCGTTCTCGCCGACAAATATGATCTGCCTAAGTTGCGTGAACTGACCGTGAATGTGATGTTGGAGAATGTAAACGCCAAGACTCTTCGTGACGTGTTAAAAATCTCATATCTCTACGAGATTGAAATTCTTAAGAAAAAAGCCATCGAATTTATGGTTGGATCCTACGCCGAGATCGGTTCGCAACTGAAGGAAGTAATAGGGGACTTCAACCTCCCAGCCAGCAGCTTTCAGCTCATGAGAGACGTAATTGAGCTTGCGGGGAATTCGACTCAGCAAAACAAGAGAATCAAACTGTAATAAACGATTCGAAGAAGTTACGCGAGAGACTTAAATATTATTGTGTTAAATGATTGTATTAATATTAATAAAATATTAGAACGATTTATTGGTGTATAGGTTATTTATCTGATTGAAGGTTAAATGTGTTGAATTACTGTTAATTACATCCATACCGGCAAAACTTATACCTTTAAGATTGCATAATTCAGCGCATTTGGCAAAGAAGTGGCGAGAGTCCAATACTCTGTAATATATCTGCGCCGTGTCTCCCTTATCTAGGGAGTTTGGGACGTATACCACGGCATAATTCTTGGTGAGAATTGCCGTGTGACTCTTATCCATATTAGAATATTCTTTAGAGTACCTACAGGTGATAAAATCGTTAGGAATAGCATTCATTTGCTTGACAATTTCTTTAAAGTCATTATTCTTGCGGAAAGGCCAATATAGTACAGTTATATGGAAGGTTCCCGCCGGTAAAGTTAATATGGTTTTATTCAAAATGTCCTTCGGTATTTTCTGACCTTTGAATTGATTGTAGGTATATTTTGGAGTGTAGGCTATAAAGAAATCATCCAATTGCCACCTTTTCTTTTCCTTTCTAAAGATATAATGCGAATTAGTAACCGTATCCATGTAATAGTGATAATCTGAGTTAGAACGGAGGGCTGCAGGTTGTAAACTATACAAGATTCCTGCAAGTTTCCCGAGAATATCTGCGTGTACGTAATTACCAATATTTTTAAGGACTTCCACGTTAGATTCCATCAATGCAATATACAGAACCGCATTTTCAAATAAGGATAATGCGCTCGCATCCCTATTGAGATAATAATCTTTAACCAGAGTGCTGAATTCTAATATTAGTGGGATGGATTGGTTCGCTCCCAGGGTAAAACTGTGTCTAACGGCATCTATAAGGGTCTTGATAACATTCTTATTTTCTTCCAATTCTAGATTATTCCCAGGTAACGTCTGGAGATCGCTGGTGCGTTTAAGCATCTGCTGGAGACCAAATCCCTTAACCATATAACCTACTTCGTTAAATGAGCTAAGAGCGGGTTTTATCTGTAACGTTGTATTCTTAACGGATGCGATATTCAATTGTTTCGCGCTCGCGTGGCCAAGATTTAATCGAGACAACTTTATTGGCGGAAAATCAGGAGTCATGTAAGTCTCCAAATTCTCTGGGTTCCAGAAGTAGCGAGGTGCAACCCGGTTGTTAAACCACGTGGTAACATTAGGCTTACAGTAGAAATATAAGTTAGCTTCTGACTGATCCTTGAAGAAAAGATTCCTATAATTCGTCTGATATGCGTTGCTAATCTGCAGGGGATAGTAACCTGTATTATAAGATGATATTTCGTTGCCAATAAATACGCAATCCCTGGGAGACAGACGTAAACCTGACAAGATAATAGTATTGGGAGGATGGGTACTTAGTTCACCCCATTTCTTTACAGCGGCTGCGTTTAATGCCACGGTGAAGCGGGTTTCTAGGTAGATATTTTCTTCGTGGATTATGTACAAGATAGGTTGAGTAATTTCTTGCGGCGGTAAATCTACATCGAGACTGCCGGCAGGTGAGGAAATATTGTCTTCGATAAACGATAATTTCTGTTCCCAAGTCTGCGAAGAGAGATCGACGGTAGAATTGTTGGCTAGCTTAGTATCACTGGCGATGGAATGAATCTTAAATGACATGCTGGCATTTTCTGAAGTCAAACTGTCTTGCTTCTTGCTCGCACTCTCACTAACAGTCTCGATATATTTCAGATTCTCACTAGCCGTTTTCTTACTTAAATCGTCACTAGTCTTGTAAAGAGTCTTGACTTTACTGGCGAGGGAATAAATTCCAGTTGTTAAATCCGTATTAGTGGTTTTTAGTTTATTACAGTTGGTTGTGACGTCACCGTAAGACTGGCCAATAAATTGTAACTTGTCGGTCAAGGTTTTATTAGCAAGATTCTCGCTCGATTTTGACAAGGTTTTCACAGTATTAGCCAGGCTAGATATGGTAGTAGATAACGCAGTAAGATTGTTTAATTTACCGGAGAGATCTTTGTAAGATTTCTCGATGAATGCAATTTTCTCAACCAATGGGAGAGAATCGAGATCATCACTGGCAGCCGACGATATCTTAACGTCGCTAGCTAATGTCGATATGGACGTCGCTATCTTATCACTGTCGCTAGACAAGTCCTTATACTTCCCCGAGAGATTATTGTAAGCCTGGCGAATAATTTCTATTTTTTCTTGCACCGATTTTTTATCAAGATTTTCTGCGGGTTCCTTAACTTCATTAGCCAATGTCGTAACTTGGGTTTTACACCCCTCGTTCTCCGTATTTAAATTATTAAAATTCGTAGTCAACTGCTTATAGGCCGTATCAAGAGACGTTAATTGTTGTTCCCAATTATCGGAAGATGCTATACTTTGGATGCCGGAAACAATGGCAGAGAGTTGTTGTTCAAATTTACCAATCTCGTCTACCGCTGCGTTATAATTTTCATCCAGTTCTTTAGACTTCTGATTGATGGCATCTATTTTCTGTATTAAGGTCAGGTTACTATCAGACACCTTCAGGGTTCCTGTTAATATTTTAACTTTAGCATCTAAGTCCGACATTAATTTATCGTATGCATTTACCAGATCCTGAATATCCAGTACGGTTGACCGAATAAGAGACACGTTTTGAGATATATGTTGTTTAGAAGTCAGAGTTACATATCCCGTGTTATCTACCCCCGCGGGTACACGCTGTACCGTTGACATAACAGCTAATAAATCGGTGGTAATCTGTTCAATTTCGGACGAGTGGTCGTTTAGTTTATCTTCAATATCCACGATATTTCCATATATGGTCTGAATATTATTCGGAAGTGACGTATTGTCGGTGTTGTCAAGCGCTTGCGAATCCAGTAATTTAATAACATCGACGGTCTTGGTGGTAACTGTCTGTAGAAAGTTTTTAATTTCTAGAACTTTCTTTTCGGCGTGACCAATGGACTGAGAAATATAATCCATCTCGTTATCTCTCGTAACTTCTGTTGCTTCCAGCAGTGAGATGAGAGGTGGTATCTGATCTCCAATCCGTGTAATCGATGCCTGATTCGAATAAATCTTGGTTTTCAAGGTTGATAATAACTGCGGTACGGTTGGACTCGTATTATCAAAGTTCTTATCAAACATCTGAATCAGTAATTTCAAGTCGGTAGTGTCAAGCGACCCCCGAGAAGATGCTGTTACTAACTGACTCTCAATAGCTCTAGTCATGGCTTCGGGAGTGTCTCTGTCGGCTGCACCGTTCACGGAGAGCAAGATCTTATGTAACGTATCTTCAAATTCCAGACTTTTTTTCTGCAATGCCTGCGTGCAGGTTTGAAACTCAAGTTGCAGTCGAGAGAATAGAGACTTTTCCTTAATTTCTTCATTGATGGAACTTAAATTATTCAGCGAGTTATTCCGTACGACTCCCTCTTCTAGGTAATTGCCTAATGCAGACACGCCTTTATTCAAATAAATACTAATAAAATCGTACGCGTAAAATATGAGCACGAAACAAATTGTCGATATTAAAATTATAGAAATCATATCTTTTTATTGTACACAATTATTTATAAGCCATCTGGCAAAACAGCGCAAAAATCACAAAGTCTATGACGTTATAAATTACGTATTTTAAAACGGCCAACCATATTCTTTTCAGGCTCTTACGGAGTCTGCGTAGCTGCTTTGGGATCTTAATATTTGCTTCTTTTATTTTGGCTTCTTTTATTTTGAATGAAAGTGTCCGTGAGATCTCTCTTAGAAGGGGTCGCGGAAGGAGCAGCTGTAGGAATTCATAACGCCAACACGAGAGAGGCTGCTACTTCTCTTAAGGCATCTAGGGTTTAGTCGGGAGGAACAGCGCCATGATTTAATAACTGTAATTCTAGTACGTGAGGGTTCTCGCTTACGGGGTCGCGGGAGGAACCTTCGGATTATATTAATAACAATACCGATGGAACGAGTAACTCTCGGTTTTAATAACTCGATAATACCATCACAAAGTATTTTGCTTCTTCTTGCTTGAGGGTAGAAGCAGAGATAACTAATAACAAGAAAAGGCTATGAATATTAATACTTATGGTGAGCTGCTAGGCGTTTATATCTATGAATTGGAGCAATTTCACGCTGATCTAACAAATTGGTATAATTATTTTAACAAGTTCTTGGTAGAAACTTCAGCTCTTTGTTGCAATAGAGAGATGTTGGAAGTTTATGTAGAAAACGCAAATTTTGACGGAGTAATGCAAGACTATCTTTCTAGTACCGTACCAGCATATATAACGCAAGCAAAGTTGTACAGAAGAAACTATTTATCCTGGATACTAAAGGTCTACCGAGTTTTAGATAATATCTGTAAGCGGCGAGGAAATCATAGACCTAATTACTCACTCGGGGTCTTTAGTAAGCAGATTGGTGAAGTGAGCTTAGGATCGCAATTTTTTAACCGGGGTTCTGTTACCGTTGACGGGAAATCTTACAATATATTAATTTCGTTTCCTGTTTAGCAGAGTTGTTATTTATTCCTGCAGAGTGTAATCCTATACTTCCTGACAACCCGTTCTCCTTGTAACTTGGCTGATCTCCTGGTTCTAAGGTCAATCATGATTATCCAACTTGATAATAACTCACGCGGCTAACACGATCGCCCTTTAACCCAGCGACTTACATAGTAGAAAAGAACGATGATTCACATTGGGGTATTATTGTTAATTCTATACGCAACATCTATATATATTTTTTATTTCGTTAGGCCGGAATATACAGAACCTACTTCGCGTCGTAAGAATCCTTATACAACGATTTATAATGATAATTTGTTTAGGAATTGCGGCGATATTGCGGTTCCTTGTACATCTGACGAATTGTGCGCCAGTTGTTTGGACGGTGAATATGTCTGCGAGAGATTTAAAGGGAAACGCATGTGCGTGTTAAAAAATAGGCCTAAAGTTAATACATTTTTAGAGCGTGCAACCCACAATGGAGGAGGAATATGTAAATATCCCTGGTGGGCCACAAAATCTGACAGCTGGCTGCAATGTAGCGATTACAGTCTCGGTTGCCATCCTGGTATGTTGGTTACTTCTGACGGTAAACGGGTTGTTAAGAATAATGAATATTATCAATTAAGTTTTAAGCAATTAAGTTGCTCTTGTCCTGAAGGTTACATTGCCTCTAGAGATCCCGATCACGATTATCCCATTTGTGCGAAGCGCCAAACACCTCCTTGTTACTACGGGAGGTATGACGAAAGAACGAAGAGATGTATTTGCAATAAGGGGTTCTACGCTACTAAAAACAACGAATGCGAAAGGGCCAAGTGTCAGTTCGATCCAATAAAAACTCAATATCATAACGTTGAAAATACACAAGACGCTCGCGGCGATTGTAACTGCATCTATTCGCAGTTCTGGACGAAACTGATAATGAGAGAAGTTGGAAAGAGCGTGTATCCTTTTTCCACTTGTATCTTTATGCCAGCACATCTGGGTCATGATTGCGACCCGTTCAATTATACAGGCCTAATGACTTTTCATTTAGGAGATCGGGCAAAAACATATCACCTGTATTCTTGTCCTTATGACAAGAGTTATATTATTCCTGAAGAAAGTTCTCCAAACAATTCAATACAAACTTTACTAAGGAGAAAGTTACACATTACCGAATGCTCAGGCGATAATACTAGCGACCCCTTCTGCCTCTGCACGACAGAAAATAACCCCTACGAGAAATTTATCATCCCTAACCCTGCGAGATCGATTAATTGCGAGATTAATATTCTATATAGCAACGACGAATTTAAATTGGTAAAACAAGTAAACTGCAATCCTGCGAACTTACAGTTTATTCCGCAATTCGATAAGACCTGATCGAGGGACTCTGGATGTTACGTAAAATTTAAACAATGTATCAAATTCAGCAAGAAAATGTTTATAGTTAGAAGAGATTAAGTGCCACTGTCCAATTAGATAAGACTTAACCGAGGGACTCTGGATGTTACGTAAATTTTAAACAATGTATCAGATTTAGTAAATTAATAACTTTAGCTAGAAATGTTTATAGCTTTAATGCTTTATAGATTGAGTGATAACCGATAACCAGATACCCGAGGACTCTGGATGTTCCGTAATTTTTAAACAATGTATCAAGTTAATAAATGCATAACTTTTATAGCCAGAAATGTTTATAGTTAGTGGCGATTAAGGGCCAGATAACCAAAGGACTCTGGATATTTCCTAAATTTTAAACAATGTATCAAGTTAATAAATGTATAACGTCAGCTAGAAATGTTTATAGTTAGTAGAGATTAATGGTCAGATAATTGCTGCAGTTTTTACTTAAAAGCGGACCTCACGTCGAATAAACTACAGAATTATTCTACAAGTTAGAGTGATTGTTCAGAAATAAGTTAGCAGCAATGGCAGACTTCAACTTTAAAAACGAGCGTGAGGATTCGGAAATCCTTAACGAAATTAATGATAAATTTACGCAAGTCCAAGAAGAAATAGAACGCTTAGCCAGTACGACTAGGAGAGGTGTCGCCTCCAAGGCGTTGATGGATCTTTTCAGGGCCATAAAGAAATCCCTTGCGATACTTTGCAAAGATAAGGAGGTCGAATGTTATAAACAGGTAAGTTTTATTTATTTTTCTAAATTATCTCTCACTAGATTCCATTATCCAAAGTTGTGGTAGAGGCACTTGAACAGAATTCCGCGAAATTTAGTTATAACTGTATATTATTTCAGTATCTAATACTACCTCGTAAATTATCGCTCGCCATCCGGTACAGATACGTGAACCGCGAGATGGAGTGATCATTCCTATTTCCTCGATCTAATTAAATTTTTTGTTGTTACAGGCAGCGGAACAAACCTTCGAGATTCTCCAACGGCAGATTGGGGGATTACAGGAAGTGACGCAGAGCTTCTCCAATTACAACGGGGTCTTGCTGGAGTCGTTGCAGTCTATGTCGAAGTTCAATGAAGAAGTTGACATCCTAAACAACCACATGGAAAAACTGGAGAAGGCGGAAGAGTCCTTCGGGGATCTCCAACGGCAGATTGGAGGACTGCAGGAGGCGACCAAAGATTTCTCACAATGTACCGGGGTAATACAACAGTATTCACAGTCTTTTTCTAAATTGAATGAAGGAGTGGGTCTGTTAAACAGTCACGTGGACGAGTTGGATAAAGTCAAAAATAGGATGACTGTCATCGAATGCATTAAAAGATTCAGAAAAAGCCATCAGGAATAACATCCTCTTGCCCGATATCAGGCCCAGTGGCTACCTATAACGTTAGGGCTTCTTTTTTTCATTATTATTTGAAGTTGTGTGTAAGGACTCTTAGTGTCTCTAATTCCAGTAGGATATTTACGCGTTCCGATATTTTCTTTTTCTTGTTCCCTTCGGAAAAGCGAGAGAGAACGAGAAACAACATTCTCAAAATTTTAATTTACCTTGACTACACCCGAGATAACCAAGATCCACCAAATGCTGGTGGACACAATGAAGATCCCGGCAGACCCAACCCTTCTAGTCCCCGACCGTTACTTGTGCCCCGTGCTAATGACCATCTGTAACGTCCACACGGCTGCACTACGTAAATACTACCGAGTACAACGCAGGCCGCACCCTTCCGCCCGAGAGCCGCTGTCCGAAGCCCTCCAGTTTATGGAACAGAGAGCAGAACGACTCGGACTTTCACCGATCTTCAAGGGATGCCCCGACGACAAGGAGGAGGACTTCTTAGACTGCACGGACGGTTTCATGGAAAACCACCGGATCATATTCGATGGCACGAAACCAGCAGGCAGCCATGAATTATCCGTGACCTGCATCAACAACCTGCAGCCAGCAGAGACCCCTGCACCAGAGGACCAAGATATGAAACCGCCGCCCCCTTGGAAGAATTCCTCGAGAGATACGAGCTCAAGGCGGAAAGTATGGACAGAGATGGCGTAACCAACGGAACAACCAACAGACCGAGTAGACGGAACCGACGAAGACTGGGAGAACCGGACCGACGGTTACCCATACGACGGGACGGACGGACGGATTCGACTAGACCGGCGCATACGACGGAGCCGACGGCTACCCGTACGACCTGATAGAGGGAATAGAATGGACGGACGGAACGGATGGGACGGACGAAACGAACGACACCGACGAGTCTTGGAAGAGAGGGACCGATGACACCAGCGGGACCGAAGGAACCGACAGCTCTGACGACATCCGGATGAGCGGAACGGACGAAGGCAGTGGCACAGACGGTACCGACCGAACCGACAGAACCTGGCAGGACCAGGCCTGCAATAAACCCCAGGGCACCAAAGACGAGGACGAGGTGCCCGTGGCCGAAACCTCAGAGGAAGGTGACCGAGAACCGACGACGAGCCCCTGGAGGCAACGAAGGGCCCGAGATTTCCGACGGACCTACGGACGGTCAGCCGAGGATAGCTCCGGAGATTCGACCCATACCATCTCGCGACGAGGACGCCGCAGGTCCTCACCCTACTCCACCAGACGGCAGAGCCGGAGCAGCTGGAAGGTCGTCATGCCGACGGTACGTCCCTGCTCCGTAGTACTACAGCGACTACGGATCCGGCGAGAATACTGTTACGATCCTCAAAAAGGCCCCTATAGGCCTGAGCATCGCAGCCATCCCCGTCATTTTTAAGAAATACAAAAAAAAAAAAAAAATAGAAAGTTAGGTATTTTTCCTTAAGTGTATCGTATATTTTGTTGTGAAGCTATTTTTAATCGTTTGTATATAAAAAAACTAGGATGAGATAACCTTTTTATTGAGAGACCCCGTCACATTAGAGTTTGGACAGAAAGGCCTCTGACTTCAGAATAATCAACAGTGGCGGTATCGGATCGCTGCAGACAGGTTATATGTAATGACCCTGCCGCGACCCGATTACGCCCCTGTGCAGGACAGAGACCGTTCATCACACCCTGGACCGGGAAGTGTCCTCTTACCCGAATGTTTTCATCGAACTGGCGATCATGCAAAAGGCCAAAGTAAATTAGGCCGATTGATAACGTTTTATATAAAAGCTCGAATGGAAAGTAGAAGGCAGGAGAACAGTAGCGGAGGCAATATTGTAAAAGAGAGAACTAGACAATAAGACAGAAAGACCGGCGTAAGAGCCACCATTGCCGCCACCATTGCCGCAACGACCCAGCAACGGATCGCGAGGTCGGGAGCCTATAGGATGGACGTTTAAACATGGAATCATGTAAGTTATAATCTATTTCGATTAACCCCTCTCTTATATACGGTACTTTCTCACTCGAGTTTCGATATAAAACAACCCCTTCGGAATATTAATTGTAATCCCCTATTATACCGATCACGATTAAATAAATATTAATATCAAATAAGGTATAGTAACGAAAAAGTGTTTACTGGTTGTCATAAAATAAAATAAAATAGACGCCGTTGTCTTTATCCCTTATTTGTTGAGTTTCTTCTTTGACTAGTTGTACCTATGTTCCCTTGCTAAGAGAGTTAAGATTGCTACATCCCTAACTAACGAGTAAGTACGATAACTCCTGGGGAAGCCTTCGCTATCTAAATAATAAATAATAATAGTGACTGGGCAGTACTGACTGCGAGACGGAGTGCCACCGAGGGCCGGGAGATCAAAATAATTCAGACTACGAACTCGTACACTAGAGGTCAGTGTGGTGACGCGAGCGAGTACTATAGTCCGATTCCCAATCGATTGGCGAAGTATAGTAGATATGTAGTGGCGACTCACCAAATAGGAAAAGTCGTCACATCAGTATTGTTACGGTCCTCAGGAAAGGCCCCTAGGCCCCTGAGAACCATGGCTCTCTCCACATAGAGAAAAGACATTGTCAAATAATATTTTATACAGAGTATGATTATAATCTATGATTTATGAATGTGTTATTGTAAAAGTATATTTTTAAGATCTGTTATCAAGGGTCAAGAGACGCGAGACCCAGTTTACTTTGGAGTTTCTAGCCTACGGCCTCCAACTTCCAAAGAAAGCATCAGTGGCGATATCAGATCGCCGCAGGCAAGTTGTATGTAAAGACCCTGCCGCGACCTAATTACGCCCCTGCGTCGGTCAGAGACCAACTTTGATACTCTGACCAGAGAGAGTCCTTTTGGCCAATCGATATAGAAGAATATCGATGTAAAAGCTAGTATTTAAGCAGACGGAGAGTCTATGTTGAGTTGAGCTTGAAGCTCGGTGTAGTTCAGTTCAGTTATAGTCTTGTTCGGATTCATTCATTTGAGAGAGCATGGTTGATCGAGCTGGCCAATGGACCTTCTCTTGGTAAATATGTTTTAGACTCCTTTTTCGATCATGTAGAACGCCGTAATGTTCGGCTCAAAATTATATCTAAATTTATATTAATCATATCAATGGAGGATAACCCTTTAAGTAGTGTAAAATACCCTATACCTACGCGCAAGGAACTTCCGGATGTGACCGCGCCCTTCTTGAGGGTGCTGCCAGCAGTGTTTGTGACCCCGCCCTTCATGGGGGTAGTGTTGATGAGGGGGATGTTGTGTGTCTTTATAGCATCCTGGGTCCATCGTTTGGGGGGGAATATCATCGCCTGGGTATTTATGCTTTTAGCACCGTGTTATCTGATATCGTATATTTTTTTTCTTATCGTACGGTTTTGCAAATGGAAAGTTTATAGATAATAATAACTCGGTATCTTTCGTAGGGGGAAGTATGGTCTGCGGTGGACTAAATTTTTTGAAGTTGTGTTTACTTTTTTTAATCAGTGTTATTTAAAGACTAATGTCGTGACCCTGGTTTTTGCTTTTAGTGTTATCATATTTCGATATGAGTGTTTTTCGATGATCTCATTTCGCGTGGATTATTGTTTCTGAGCAGTTGTGTGAGTTACATATCTTGTACATTATCATTTGTTGACTCGGGATACATTATATATGAGCTATCATCTATATTTTGTTTTGTTTCGTTAAGTGTGTATTCTTAATCCTTTAAAGGTTGTCGTCCATTGATTTTGTATGGAATCTTCTGCCGGCAGTGTTTTGTGACCCCGCCCTTCTTGAGGGCAGTGTTTGGCGTAGGCGGCACCCTTTGTTGTAAATCTTCTGCCAGCAGTGTGTTTCTCATTTATGGTTAAAGTTGACCCCTTTCTTCATAGGCGGCAGTTGTTGGCGGCAGCATTGACCCCACCCTTCTAATGTATTCTTAATCCCTATAAAGGTTGTTTCCATGGTTTTACTGTAAGCGGAAAAGTTTGTAAATATTTCAGTATCTCAGGGGGAGTTGCGGTGGACTATTTTGAAGTTGTGTTTACTTTTTTAATCAGTGCTAATTAAAGACTAATGTAGCAGTCGACTGTCGTCACCATGCTTTTAGCATTGTCTTATCTTATTTAGATGTAAGTGTATTTTGGCGGTCTCATTTCCCGCGGATTATTGCTTATGAGCGTTTACGATTCAGCTTATGGACTTCTGCTCTATCTGTCTCGTAAGAAATCTTTTCTACTTGTTGAAACACGTCCATTCCCATATCACTTTCCCCACTCCGTATATAAGGGAGCTGTATGTAGTTCTTTTTTCCTCTTCTGCATAACCGAAACTAAATATATAATTTAAATAAACAGCTGTGAAGTATAACTCTGATTATTGTGTGTGTTTCACCTTAGAAGAAGATACGACATTTGTATGTGTGAAGTTCTGATAGCTATTATAACGCGTAAGTACATTTTTCATTTGAATTAAATTTTAATTGGTTCAGTCACGCTGCGTCTATTATTTACTGAGGGCATGGAGTATTCAACCTGAGCTCGCGCATTTTTTTTCCTTAAGATGACATATAAATGTTTCCCGTGCGCATGCTCTTTATTGAACCTGCATCATTCTTATCTTTTACTCGAAATATTTTGTACCAGCGAAAGGTGGCTTACAAAACAGCTTGTATAGTATATTTATTCATACTTTACCTCGTATTTATTATAAAGTCGCTTGTTTTTTCCTCGTATATCATAGCGCTTTCCCTGTATATATCATAAGGCAGCACTTGTTTTTCCTCTTCGACAAAAGCCATACAGCTATGAAGTAAATT
>JAQFYH010000443.1:0-12707 GCA_034694405.1 Scolopendrellopsis subnuda
CAGATAATCTAGTGATTATTGTGATACAATCAGCTAAAGGTGAGCTATTTCCCACGATTTGTTTTTTTTTTAAATAACGATAGAAATGAAATATAATAAAAACACAAACATAGATATTGTCATGTAACAATACTAAAGCGATTTGATTTTAAATCCAAAAATTTCATCCCATTTACACTTTAATTTTGTGAACCAAGTACGGTAAATATCCACATATTTATACCCTACTCGCCGTTTCGAAGTATCAGAAAGGCATTCAGGTTTTTATAACTGTAAAGGTCTGGAAGTAGAGGATTCACTTTACCTCATCAATCGTGACACTTATAAAACTTGGTCCTCCCCTGATGGGTTTGTAAAGAACGCAGTTTATAAACGGATTGTATCTTTTTCATTTTATTGAAAATACGATGCTTAGAATGATGTTGAAGGTCTTGAAGGGAAGAAAGACCCTCAACAACAACAACAAAAAATATTATTTTAAGAAACCTCCTCCGCCGCTTATTTAATATTCAGCAAGAAGTTTTTTTAGAAGATCCCGATAAACACGGCACAGTCAGAGTGTTTGCCGGTAGGCTGCGCAGCGTGTGGTTACCGAGTTTGAGGCACGGCTGTTGCCCTGGCGACCGCGGCTGTATTATACATACGCGCAAAAGGACGCGCAAACCCGGAGAGCTGTTGAAGATGATAGCTCTGGACCGTAAAGCTGATAAAAGAAAACGTAATAGAGTGTATAAACTCTTGAATTTTACATGAGAAAGTCGTTCTATCGTTAAAACAAAAGGTTGAACGAAAAATGAAATTAGGTTGTTTGTTTTATCGGTTTAAAACTCGAATCAGAATCGTGTCTTGACCCCGAAGTAACTTGCGACATCGAAAACTTTGTTTGAAGACGAACGAACAGAACGGTGATAAAATAGAGAACTTTCTGCTGAAGAAAATTTTTAAAACAGTAAGCAACATTAATGTGCCTATATACATTTTTAAAATACAATTTTTTTTGTTGCGTGTGCGTGAAACTGTTTAAATAACCGAGAAATAAAATCGGTTAAAAAAGAAATGTTTTGCGGAAAGAAACAAAATAACGAGAAGATTTAATTTTTTTTTAAATAATCAAAGTTCGAACCCGGAGAGCGATGGATCCAGCAGTGATGGAAACATCGACTTCTTCTTTTCTATTGACTAATGCGACGACGATAAAGAAGAAGAAAGGATTGATGATCACCATTCCCTATCACTCGGGGGCCGTTCTGAATGGCGACATGATTGACTGGATAGAAGTGAACGAGGAAGGCGAAGAGATTGTGGACGACGAGAGCTACAGGTTTGAAACTATTAATCTGGAATTTTGGAAGAAGTTGTCCATTGTGGCTGCCCTGCCTGAATCGCTCAGGTGAGGTTCATAATACGTCCTTAATTGTTTTTAATTTCCTTGCGAAAAGGACGGGGAATGGTTTGTAGTTTCCGCCCAACGTCTAAACAGTCCGTATCTCGTTTGGACGAGTATTGTTTTTCGGAATTAGAGCTGCCATTCAGTTTGATATAGAATACAGTATAATTAGATACGCGGAATTATTGCATCTTAAAATCTTGTAATTACTGACCGCCAGTGTAATATAATTTCCGAGACAGCTGTCTAGAATTATAGCGTCTAACTTACATTCAACACCATATTGTGTATTTACGAAGTAAATAAAATATGGGCGAGATATTTAATTCAGAGAATTGGCATTTCCCTCAGCAAGATACAGACCTTTATCTCCACACTTGTGACACCTTCCTTCTAGTGCAACTTCCATATAAGATAAAAGCTCATGCCTTCGCGAGAAGAGTTATTATGGGAGCAGGATAGATTAAAAACTTTAAGTTTTGCGCTCCTTGGTCATCCCAAACGGATGGTGGGGCCAAGGAGGATACATTCCATTCATGAGAGAATCCAAATTTTTCAGGAAAAACTAACATCTATAGGAAAAAAAAAACACAACAAGTTTTTATTTAAACACGTCGAGACAAAGAATTCTGGGATCAAGTAGTGTATCTAAAAATAACAACAAAAATGTCAATGGAAAATTGTAAATATGGAAGGTTTTATTTACATTTGTATTATAAAATTTACTTTCGAGTTCGTATAATATATTATGTTGTAATATTATAGGTTCGTATACTTTCCCCGCGCCGCGAATAACTGACTATCGTGCATCGCATTATTCATATTAGTTTATACAGTGACTTTTTTTTTTATTTCTGTCCTAATTAATAACGCGTGCTGGTCGGTTTACTTTCAAATTATTATTTTTTTGAGTTTTTCTCCCTCCGGCAAGTACTAATATAGACAGATCATTTTCTCATTAAAATGAGAATTTATAAATCTAATAAGTGCACATTATAAAGAAAATTGTATTCAATTTAATTAATGCAAAAAAATATGAATAATTAGGTAGCTGCGTAATATTTCATGGCGTGCAGTTATAATATTGACGTAGCGAAGAGGGGAAAAACCCCCTGACTACCGGTAGAGTAGGGAAACCAGCGTTGCATGCGTGCTGTGCGGAGAAAACAGCTTTTAGGGGTGTAGTTTTTTGTTTTGTTTTGCTTTTTAAATATTTTTTAGTAGGCCTACTATTCTTTTGAATTATATACGTACCGCATTTAATCAACGGATCATTAAAATAAGATACTATAGGCAGATTGTGTTAACTTAGACTATGGTTAGACAAGCCTTCTTCCTTACTTTCCTTAGCCGACTTTCGTTAGCCGTCTATTAGGAACGTCCATTCAAACGCATCAAACGAAAGTCGGCTAACAGAAGGCTTGTCTAAACGGGGATTCCTTTGCTGCTTTTGAATGACATTCCTTAGCCGGCTAACGAAAGTCGGCTAAGGAAAGTAACGAAGAAGTCTTGTCTAACCATAGTCTTAGACAATGAACGTTCCGCCATTACCCTCTTATCTGAAGTGTGTGACGTGATTTCTCGAAACTCGGGCCGCGAGCAAATCAGTCCAGGTATATTGTAGTCTCTAATACAGCAGAATTAATTGAATAAGTTTCTTGAAATACGTACCTAGACACAAGCATTTACTGCACGCCCTATAGTGTACGTTACCTTGCATAAAACTCAAACAAGTTTCGTCCGACAGTAATATTACATATCTTGCAGTAGCCTTACTACTCTGCATTATACGATTTCCTAACCATATACCCGTATAACTTAAGTTTATTTTACTTTATTTTTTAGACAATTTTAAAATTATTCCGGCGTAATAAATACGATAGTTCCAAAAATTCCGTTTTTCCCGAATTTGCCAGGTTTTTCACTAATTTGAGAAAGCTGTTTGTTTCTTTTTCTTTTTCATCGATGTTTAAAAAAATAGGTTATACGGCCTTTTTAAAATTATCCCACCCGCTGTGTCCATTTAACTTTAGTAGTTCTTTAATACAGACTATTATAAACCCTGCAGCAACGTGTTTTTTTTTTTTTTTAAGAAAGTAATATTCTTGATTGGCCGTTATTTATTTTATACCCCAGTAACAGTGGAAATTCCACAGTTACACGTTCATTTCAAAATAACGGGCATTATGTTGTTTAGTAGAAAAGTAGGCCTACAACTATAGCTTTAAAACTTGTTTTTAAGCTAGATGAAAAGTAGATTAATTTACAATAGCTAACAACGATAAATATTGATATAATAGAAAATCTAGCTTAAAGGATCATACAGCACCCTGAAAAGAGATCCAGAGAGAGAGAGAGAGAGAGAGAGAGAGAGAGAGAGAGAGAGAGAGAGAGCCCGCGCGATTATTCTATCCAATCACAGTCGTACGCTTGTGCGTACACACACATCGCTCTTTCTCTCTCTTGAGGATAATGAATTGTTTCGACAGAAAAAAAATACACGTGCTGTATGGGCCTTTAAAGTAAATCGTTACTTTCACTTCCTAGAGAAGCTGATTTAATTATGATTCGACATCACAATACAGCTAGACAACAAGCTCAATTTAATCGGTTCGAAGTTCGACGTCAGGTTACAGTCACACGGTTCTCATTCGAATCCCGCGTTAATGCATGTGTTTTTAAACCACTTCGTTGAAAGAAAATGCCAATCTTGAATAATCTATACAAAGTAGAAACTTTCAATTTTGTTCCAGTTACCGAGTATTCCAGGAACGTGTAGTACTGTAGAGTCAAGATTTTAGATCGCTTTTTACTTGCGAGTCATCCGATGCGACTCGCAAGTTATGTCAGGGAACGGGGATCGGATGGAAAAATGTTGCGGTGTCAAACCGACGCCTTCTATGTGTGATGTCATAGTCAGACCTTGCCTACTACGTCTGACGTCATGTTGATTTCGTGGCCTTGTACATCTGATGTCGCATTTATTTCGCGTTAGAACCGTTTCTTGTAGTCGTATTGTTGTCAAATTTTGCACACAGATTCTGTTTCGTCCCATATAGGTTGCAGTCAAAAATCAGACCTCTACCCCAAAAAACCCAAAAGTTATAGCGGTTTTATATTTTGGGGAACATGGTGGTTTGTGAGCGAATCCTAACGAGTTAAGACCTGAAATTTGGTGGAAAGTTAGTGCATGGGTAATACGATCCCTAAAAATTAAAGATCTGTTCACCCAAATCCTAAAATGTTATACGGTTCCGTAAATTTGGGTGGACTGATTTTTTTCCCACTGAAGGGCAAGAAGTGGAGCTCTGAAATTTGGTATACAGTATTGACGGATATCGTGATGGAAACCCAAAAAATTTCGGAGTGCTACCCCTCAAAATGGCAAAGTTACTGCAGTTTGAAAATTAAAATTCTAATTTTTATTTTTAATAATTGTAGACGATTATTATTGATTATACCTAGGTAGTAAGGTAGTATACGAAATCCGCGAGTCGGCGGAGCTACTTGCGAATTCGGACATTTCGAAATTTGCTTCTGCCCAAGTGGTCCAGTGTGTGACCATGTAGGCTTAGTTTGGATAACAGCTTTTGTACCAAATTTATAAATACATTGTATATAAAATGTCGGAGCCCAAGAGCAGAACGACAAGGCCCTGGCCAAAACCCACGAAAATGCCGAGAGACATTACATAACAAGCATAAGACAAGTCCACCTAAGACTTTTACTGAACCTTCGACCTTCGCAAAAATATAATTAGAAAATTTAACATTCTTTAAAAACAAATTTCAAAGTTAATATAACAACAAGCACTAAAAACTTACTTCTTACTATATAAATTCGCAAATTCGCATTTCAGAGATTTATACATAAACGAAAAGAGCCTTTCCCTACTTTGCTTGATCGTCCCTTGCTACACCCAAAGCGGATGATCAAATACGCTCACTAATTAGTTACACGTGATCTCAGGGAGCATATCTTCCGAACCAATTCCCCTCCTCTCGCTTGCGCGGAAGTCAGGAGAGTTTCGAATAAACAAATTGTGTGAAAATGTTGTTTAAAACGACAAGAAACAAAAACGCACGACTGAAGATTACATAGTTTTTTTTTATTATTTATTTCACAGTTGATACAGGTTATCATCCAGTAATAAACGGCACAAAACAACAACCCCAGCAATAAAAATACATTTACAATAAAGTCATTTGTTTGAGAGTTTGCTCTGAAATTCTTTCAGGGACGCAGAAGTAACAATCTCACTGTTCAGTCCGTTCCAGCGTTTGATTTTTTTTTTAAATATTATTTAAAAATACAAACAAAATGTATCATTTTATTTTATTAGCACAGAAATACTGTTCAACATGGATTTATGACAAGATATAATGCAAAGAAAATAAATTTAAGAAATACAGTTGCTGCAACATAATCCGGACTACGTACTTGAATCGTGGTAATAAAGATACCAACGTGAGTCGCCGAGATTCTCAACACAAGTCTTTTTGATGACACGTTAGTGTGCATGGGCAATAATATGTTAGCGACGTTTCCAGCACTTATTATGAGCACGTGCATCTTGATATTGGCAGCTGCGTTATCGGGAAAGTTGTCTAAATATTCGTTAGATGAGTCTGGATATGATCCAAGGTAAAAGAAGCAGAAGTACTATACACGAAAGTTAGTACAAAGAAAATGCATCATAAAAATTAGATGAGAAATGTGATTATACCAACAGAAAGGACTTTAAAAAATAATGCAAAGATATCAACTTCCACGTAGATATGTTAATATGCCAAACAGCCAGACGACACTACCAGGCACACTTCTCAAGTTCCTTGGAATAAGAGCCTGCTGAATCCCCAGCTTTCTCTTCTCATGACTCGACATATCCGGTAAAAATGAGCAAGCGAATATAGAAGTCGTTAAACAACATATTTTGAAATTATCAAGTGAGTTGTGAACAATTTTACAGTAAAATAAAATATAAAACAGGCCAAACTGGGGTGACTTTAATTTGATCGGGATCCAGAGAGATAAAACATGATTTTGGAACACGAAAAAGGATCCGGACAAATTAAACTGCAGTAATGTGAGAAACTACGGGTAAGACAACAAGAAGAAAATTTTCCTCTCAATGTTCAGCGCTCCGACGGCACCTGTCGCTCCGACGGCATCAAGTCGTCAGTCGGGAGTTTACTTTCGTTTAGGACACCCGACCCGACTATACCCACAACCGCAACCCCTTATGAGAGCGGAATACCCAGGGCAAGGTGATGCGGCAAGGTTGCGCGAGGAAGATCGGTTCGAATTTTCCCAGCTCGGGGAGGCGGAGGTGATTGAGCAGGCGTTAGCAGAAACGGTCGGCGGTTCGGACGTAAAAGATAAAAACTTTTATAATTATGCAATTTAATGTTATTGACTTGAATTTTGACTAAATTTTGAATGTTCTATGTTCTAATTAATTTTCGATTTTTCAGCATGTTTTAACATTTTGAACCAATATTGTAGTTTTAACATTAAATAAATACATGTGAATATTTTCATACAACGGGAAAATTTTTCGACATGAATCAGTGTTAACGAAATCCTGTCGTGTTCACGATCTTACTAACAGTCGATATACAGTATACCCAAGAGTCAGCAACACGAGATCGTTCGTCGATCGAGATTCGTAGTTAGGGAAACTACCGAAGGGAACTGTTTTCTTTCCAGCAAGACGTCTCCGAAAAGAGTGACAGTGGCGACAGCGAATGTTCCTCCGACTTCGACCATGTTCCCGTCGGACGAGGTCTTCTCCTCACGGACAACGGCGACAGCCATGAAACTGCAACCGCGACCACTAGCTCAACTGAAAAGATTATGGCCGAACCAGAACCAGAATGAGGTAGCATTTGAATTGGAGATACAACCAACCGAACTTGCAGAAGCACTTACAACAGCACAACTAATTTCCACGCAACTTGAAACTATAACAACTGAAACCATTTTACTCGTAGAAGCTCTAGAACTTTCTCCCGAAAATCAAGAGAATCCATTTACGGATCAAATAAAACAACGAGTGGTTACTGTAAGAAACTTGTTCAACACTGCAAACGAGTTATTCAAGAGTCTGGATAAACGGGTGTCGGGTGCTGCTCCACCTGATTCGACAACCCAATAAATATTATGGAAATAAACTATTTTAATCTGAGCGAGAGCCATGAAACTGTTACCGCGACCACTAGCGAGGATGAAGACGATTCCTATTGCACTTTCGTCCTGCCCCCACATACGAAAAATCTCGGAGAGGCGCGATAGTCCTCGCAAAATGTCTTTGCGATAACATCCGTACTCGGCAACTAATTCGAAACCGCGTCTCTGTATCCGCAGATGAGTCGATCAGCACTCCACCGTATTCTCCGTATCCTGTTTCGTCGGGCGGCTCTGCAGGTTATAATCGTACTCTTGTGTGTAGATGGTCGATATCGTACTAGAGGCTACGACCTGGCCGAGTGTGACAACCCACGCCTTGTCTTCATCCTTATCGATTTGTTCGTATGTGTTTTCGCAGACCAGGGCGCGGAACTTCGGGCAATCGTAGGGGTGTCGCCGCTGGAACCACCGGCTCACGATCAGCTTCAGTACGTTGGTCATCAACTCCCGGTTCGCGCAGTGACCCTTCCACCGACCCCCGCGTCCGCCGTTCTGTTAATTAGTCACCGGCACCCGCTGCCACCGAGTAATCGGACGCTGGTGCACGACGATGAATGGCTTGCGGGTCTGCCTCTACAGGTCGCAGGTACGCCCCCACATCGTCTCGCTTTCGTAAGAAACCGATCAAGGGGCTGGGTAGAGTTTTATACGTATACGTATAGTAGAGAAAAGGATGTTCGGAGGCTTACGGTGTGTAACATTTACAAAAACAAATTTATTTAGACCAGTATTTTATATACGGAGTATGTAAAAAGTATTTTGAGACATTTTATAACTTATGTTATGCAGGAATCCCCTCTCCCTCCTCCTTTATACATAATTAGGAAACTACTGTGTATAATACACAGTACTGTATTTACAGTACGATTGGCCTACACCACACGTACAGAAAGTTGTTCATATTTTATAATTTTTATTTCATATAATATTACTAGGGGGTACATTTCATGTGTGGAGGTTTTCATCCAGAACATGCATTGCTCAGTGCTCACACTTTTATTCGTCGAAGATCATTCAGAAATGTTTGAATCGGGTTCCATGGCTAACGCGAATCAGTAACTGGGAATAACCGAATAAATAATTACAGCAATGCAGATAATAATGTAAACTGATAAGCAAATTTAAACTATAATTTTGTTTTAAATGTTTTAGGCTGCATGAAAATTCCCAAGACAATATGATACGGTTTCTGGACAGATAGTAGTAATATTTAGTGAGCATTTACTCTACCTAAACTTGGGGACCGAATACAACTCTATTTCACAGAAAGGTGTTCGTTGTATGTGTAAACGAATTTTTCACTCATGGGTATTAGAAGATACATATCAGTGCTGTGCGTGGAGGAAGTCTGAAAACTCATCTCGCTTGCTGATCAATATAAACAGAGTATTCCCAGCCCCCGCACTAGCATCTCCCAAAAAACAACTGTAAGTCGAAAAATACTGTGAAAAGCTCGTGAAGAATGTGAGGGATGAGATCAGCAGGGAGTGATGAAAGTGAAAGACGGAGGAATTGCTTTAAACTTTGACACTCGTAAACAATACGGTTTCAATTCTTCGAAGATGTAAAACTTAGATATTTCTACATCCCCTGCATCTTCGGAATTCCAAGATTCCGACCATTTTCTTTGGCGGGAATTCCAAAATTCCAGGTGAAGAAAGTAATAAATTGCAAGTTAATTGCTGAAGATTACAGACTTGTACTTGACATAATATTTACACTATACGATTTAGTTACTTTCACTAAATAAATCTGAAAATTCAAAATATTATGTCAAATTGCCTGGAAACAACATTAATTTTATATTACCGGTATCGGTACCGTAAGAATACCGTACTTTATCATACTTTCCACTACAGCGAGATATCCGGGTTTGAAAATCACGATAGAGTAAATTTAAAAGGTTCAAATAAATCAAGTTGACACAAGCGAAAAGAGCAGGGTCACACATCAGAGTTGAACGATGGTTTGACGAAGTAACATTCCGCCATCCCGTCGCTCTCAATAAAAGGCCGAAATAATATTAAATTATCGTTTCCTCATCTCTTATTTCGTTAAATAATAAAAGAATTTGCTCGGGTAATTTAAACACCCTCACACAAGTGGTGGTTGGCCACTGGTGATGATTGAAGTTGTCTTTACTTAGTTTGGATCATCTATACATTTTATAAACTTAAGCCAAAATTTTATTAAACTTAACAAAATCAAAAACTAAAAAAAAACTGAGAAACGTGAATTAGCGAATATGAGATATTAGCCGTGTGTTTACTCAAGTAATACGTGTAAATAAATGTATTTTTAACATGTTGTAACTGGTGTAAAGCATTATTTTTACATTATTTTTTTTAATTTAATCTCCACGATGGCACCATTTACACATTGAAGCTAACTTTATACATTAAGGCGATAGCCAATCACCATAAACAAAACTGTTAGACTCGCTCAGCCCGTCTCTACTTTCTTGGATAAAGTAAACTGTCTGAATTTTTTGTTTGAATGAGTAAGAAAATTCTTAAGTTTACTCGTATAGTTGTGGGAGGACGCTCTTAGCTTATTCTTTTTTATTATTTAGTTTTTAGTTTGTGTTTTGTTCTGTTTTGTTGCAGAGTTGACGTTCTTAGTTAGTCGGCGCCTTCTGACGCCAGTTTTTTGGAAAAACATTATTTATTACTGCCTGATTGTGTGTTTTTTGTTTGATAAATATAAAGTCTTTTTTTGTCCGTGGATATAATTTTTAAATAAAGGATGAAAGACTGTTAGTTTTTTTCTTTATATTCATTTTAATGAAGTACACGAACAATTAAGTAAATTGAAAAACAAGCTTTCGGCTTTTAAATTAAAGCCATTATCAAGCAAAATGCGAAAAAGATTTTAAATTGAAGAAGATACAAAAACGATGCTCGAGACGAGAACGAACGTGAAGTGTTTGTTTACTGTTTCTATGACCATCAGCGTATAAGTATAACAAGATCAGACCCCTGGAATTTTAGAGGAGTGATTTCCATGTTTGCATAAAATCTATTCATAAAGAATAAAACTTGAATTGTTTATATGCAAATCCCTGCAGAACTGCTACCGATATGAATGATAGTTTGAAGTTCAAACTTTGAACTCGGACTTCGAAAACCAGATAACATTAAGGAACAAAATGTTTTAATGATGACCGCTATAAATAATTTACTATAGGATTAAAGCCAGGAATTAGCCTATGCGGTGGTCGCGCGGTTTATAACCGCGGTAGAGAAAACCTTGCCATCCAATAACATGCATCGATCTTTGTTGGGGTCAACCAGACGTTTACTTGATTATGACGACTCTCCGCGTCATTGTCGCACGTCAATTAGCGCGAGCAAAAACTTTTATTCGTCTATATTCATAGTTACTCTCTAAAACTATATATAGTAGCCTATTTACTCCTTGGTAAGCCCAAGTTAACTGTCTATGATGCAACCTGCAAGTGATGCTGCTCTGTATCTTGATATATAGTTGCGATTCAGTGGAATCGAGTTACATTAATAAAACATCTTAATTTTATTAAGGACTAGCAAGAAAGCCGGTTAGCAGGGTCGCCGAGAATTTGTCGGGTTGCGGTCAAAACCTTCCCACTAAAACCACCTGTTGAGTTTTTATGTCCTTTTTTTTTCTCGCTTCTTTCTTATTTCTATTCACTTTTGTTTTAGAATTTTTAAAAATTTTGATGTTAAATTTATACATTAAATTTTATCTTCATTTTTTGTCAATTTTTTGTTTACTTTTTTTAATATTTTACCCCCCTTTTTTAATGCATGTGATTATAAAGAGAAAATTTAGGAGAAAATGGACATTGGCTAGTATTCACGTCCACGCTAAAATTTAGAATTGAACACTTATCCATTTGGCTATTATGATCTTTTACGCTGGGCCCTGGTACATGGATAAATGTACATTTTTTGTCTAAAACATGGCTAAACCTGGACGGGAATAGGGCCCATTGTCTCCTCTTTTCTGCTACTAAATTACCCGTGTTATCAAAGTACCTGCATATCGAACGATTTATCGCAACACCACCATAATCATTTCAAATGAGAAAAGAGTCGAAAAACGTTATCTTTTGATAAAAAAAAAAAACGTACGGAGTATACAGAAATTTAATCACCTTTATAACCATTTTTGAGACACCCTGTGTGAACCCTGTCGTTTCAGAGCATTTAAAAGTCTTGCATCGTAGTGTTAATGTTCAACCCTGGTTGTATATTCTCGGCATTCTGCCTCGTATATTAATATCCATTCGTACAGCATTTCAAACTTGCTGTATGTACGAAGTACTTATTGTTGTTTTTCCTTAGAATTATAAACTCATTATCACTAATATGACTAATCAGTGCGATAAGTATATACCTGTATTGTGACTGTACAATACTTACACTGTAGTCTGTACAATGTACATACCGCTGGAGTGACAGTAACAATAAGTGATTGCGTATGGCTAGAGGACGCGGATGTGTTAATCAATTAGCTCGACAATGATCAGCTGATCACTTACTTTCTGCACATTGCACAAGCACAAAATATTGTTTTTCGATAAACGCTGCTTCGAAGCTTGGGATTTACAGTAATATTGATGTTAGCAAAATCAGCTCCGAGTTTGCATAATCCTGCGTACTAAAAAAAAACGTAGACCGGGGGGCAAGGTTACGCCTCTCTTCGTTTTCGACGCTTTCTTCGTTAGTGGGTAGACGACTTTTACCTAAACTTACGTCGGAACAATAAAAATTCAGTATACTGTACACAGCCAAAAAATACAGAGCAGTAGAGTGCTTTTCAAAATATACTTTTCCGACGTTTTTCGTAGTACCGTGCACCTTCCATCCCTGGAAGATGTACGGTTGTTAAAGGGGGGGACCAACCGTAAAAGTCGTATTTCAGGACGTAGCAGTAGTCTATAGATCAATAAATATTATAAATATATTGTATAAATACCTGCCTTTTTTGTTTTGTCAAAAATTTTATATTTGCATAGTAAGTTTAATTGTGCGGGACTAACTGCGTTTCAGCAGTTGAATGCTGTACAACTCTAAGCCCCCACGGGGGCTTAGAGTGATAGCTCAGTTATTTTTAGTCCAATTTTAACGGGGTTTGGCTTAAAAGAGAC
>JAQFYH010000444.1:0-12705 GCA_034694405.1 Scolopendrellopsis subnuda
TTGCATATTTCGGCGATTTTGGCTGCATATTTGCATGCATATTTTGACTTTTTAGCTGCATAGAAATCCCCACTCTATTTATGATAATTAAAATGTTTTAGATGCGTGCACCGACAAAACGGAAAACAGGAGAGCGAGAAACGCGCCGCGCTTAAAATGCATCACAAAAGGTATTTTGTTTTTCTTTTTATTTTGCGTTATTACGTACGAAAGGAAAACACTGGACACATCCAAAATGAAAGGATTGAAACCTCATTTATTAAACAGGGTAACGATTCACGAACTAAATTGAGTAAGTAATTAAATTAAGTACAATTCACATATACTAATATCGGTCCTTTTTGTCCTACCGACTTCAGAAGCGCATGTCCAGTTATATGTTTTTCAAAACGTATGCGATGTCGTAAGTCGGCCAGACAAAACAGTCCAGAATCGGTATGTGTAAAATGTACTTTGATATACCGAGCGGAGTAGGCTTGGGGCAGCAAAACATGTCGGAATAATTCGTTCGACGCAGAGCTATTGAATTTTCGAAGACAAATTACCGCAGAATGCAATAGTACAATAAGAATATTCTTATTGTACTATATTATTTGATTTAGTGAAGCAAAATTCATGTCTAATAGTTCTCGTAACTTTATCGCACAACCCCTAAATTCAACAGATGATATTAAAAAATAAAAGTAAGAGTTAAAAAAAACTGCTGTGCGATGTACTCTTTTCTTTCAATTAACGAAAACGACAACCCATTTTCCTTTAAGCTTTTTCGTTTTCTTGTTCTAAGGATTTGCGTGAGACCTCCGTCTCACTTCAGTGTAACAGCCATTCCGCATCAATTCCCCAACCCAGACAATCTACTCCATTACACCCACGCGGAGAAGGACATTATTTCGTAGCGTGTGGGGTCTGGAATCCCCATTCTTAATTCCTCGTAATGAAACCCGCCCAACTTTCTCCAGCCCCCACTTGCCCTTATCAATCTATACCCTAAATGCCGCCGCCGTTTTCTCTAATTGTCCGTGTTAACTCGAGTCGGTCTTGGGTAAACAACGATACTAATTAAGTCGATAAATATTAGTGCCTAACGCTGTAAGTCCATAAAGGAAGATCATCTGCAAAGCCCTGGGGTTGAATTTATACCACACGAGGAGAGAGAGAGAGAGCGATACAGCGCCTCGGTTATGGCTCAGAATCATTTTCGAAATACTGATCATGCACGCGAGAGAGAGGGGGGACCCGCATCCGCCAGGATAGCGTTCAGGAAATTGAAGAGACAATGAGAAATTGGGAACCTAAAGCCCTTTTAAATAAGTTCCTTTTTCTTTCTGGCTCATTAAGAAATTTTAAACAGAGAGGAATGATTTCGATCAAAAACTAAAGTTTCTTGCTCCAAAACAAAGATTTTAAAAACAGTGCCAAATTTAATTAAGTAACATCCTTAATTCCTTGATGGACATTGTGCTTTCACCTGTGATGCATCCACAGATGGAGGTCGTAAAGTTTCCAGCTTTCCCGATTGTGGGATGATGTCTTTACTGTGGTCGTTCTTCCACACTTCTCCAACCACTGTTCTGAAGTGTTACATCCTTAATACGTAATTTAATTAATAAGCGACCAAGTGTTACAAAACGTTTGGAAGTATCCGTAAATTAGTTATTTATCTAGGAAAGATGTCTGGCACCTCACCTGTTCAAGATGGCTTACATTTGAATACGAAATCATATTTAAATTTCGTCCATCTTGAGCCAGGCAATTTTGCTATGTTGTGTGCAAAGTTTATAAGCCCAGAATTTTAATTTTAAAAACAAGTAGTAATGAATGAGTGCATAGAAAGCTGAAAAATGAAGTGAATTTTGCATTCCGAGCGAAGGGTTTCAAACAACACCTCTCTGTGTAGTTAGATCGTTTAAAAGAACAGATTTTTTTATATCAACGCACAAACACGCAATTGTTTTTAGAATTACCGCGTACTCGTACTGCATAGTCAAGAAAAATATTTTGATTCAGTTAAAACTACCTAGCTCAATACGGCGATCATGAGACATACTCTTAATATCAAATGAAATTGGCAATCTTCATCTTAAACCTATTCCGCACATACGCAGTTACTTCTAGCGCACACAGCAGTAACGGACGTAACGGTGATCAAAGTTGCGCTACACCCCGCATAGTAAATGAGGATTATGTTGGATCATATCTATAAATTTCACACACTTCTGCTCCAGAAAACTGTTGGCGAACGCAGGTTTCGCCTGAAACGGGGGGAACCGCATTCAAGGGGTCGTGACATCCACCTCCATCTCATTCTCCGAGCGATACAGAGCCGTTTTGTGAAAAGAGAAAAGTATTAGCAGAGATCTTTTGAACCATTTCATCCACTGACAATAACGCCGTGAGAGAGAGGGAGAGAATTTTAAAAGTAAAATCCAAGAACTTGAATTTATCTTCCTGGGCGTTTTCAATGATGCAGTTTTAATCCTTAGACCCGTTTTTATTGGCACTGCAGAGCGAAAACGTTTCTGCAAAGAACAATGGAATGGAATTCTGCAAGTCAATGGCAAAATTTCTCGTCGAAAAAAAAAAGTCAAAATTAACGTAACTATGTACGTATCAATCGACTGTGGATATGGAGCATTTTAAATGGCAGCCATCGCGCCTCTTCAATCCTCAGTAAAGTCTAATAAGTTTTTGTTTCAATTCGTTATTTACAGAAGCGCGTAATAAAAATATAAAGTTGAGTTGACCAATCACATACTGAGTACTGCGAATGCCGGGGTTAGACCAATCAAAGCAGTCGCAACAAAACGCGAAATCAATGAAAACCCACCATAACGTCTCATTTTTTCTCGTTGTAGGAGGAGCTGAGAATAGGAATTAGCAGGAAATTGGCATCACAGAACCATAATAATGTTACCTCTAACTTGGCCACGAACCTGGTATTTTCAATTGTCAATAAAATAATAGTTCTCAATAAGAAAACTTCGATCTGATACCGATATCGATGCCAAGAAAAATATAGTCAATTATCCGGAGGGGCTAAAGACGCCAGATGCAAGGCGATGAGCCGTAAACGTTACCAACTTTTATCATTAGCCGTAAGAGATGAATCCTCCTCTCAAGAGGTAGTTTCCTTACAGCTGTGGTTTCCGGTTCTGCAACTCGGGTCCTCTCTATCTGGGTGTCTGGGTGTCTTGTTTACATAGATAAGCTCCTAAACTATCAATTCCCTCCCTTTCTATTCTCCTTTCCGTGTATACACAGCATCTAAAGTGATTGATGTGCACTCAACGAGTGGTTTGTGTTTCTCGGCCCCGTTGTCGACGGAAAATGTGTTTTTCCTTGGACTTTCGCCTATCTAAATAAAGTCAAAGTCAAAGAAAAAAACAGAATCGCTAAATTTCCTTTGTTAGCGGGATGATTCTCCTCTCTTTTTTTAAGACCCGCACCTCGGATCAGACAAAGTTTACGAAGTTTTTCCCCTTCATAATAATATACTGTCAACATTTAAACAAAAAACTTTTCACGGATACTTGATAGTAGATTTAAATTGTGCGTTGATTGCGCATGCGTGGAAATGGAATACAACTAAGTAGATAATATAATTAATTAATTTTTTATTTATTAAACAACCAGCAACTAGTTGGCAGCCAAATTGCAGAGCAAAAGGCCGCAAAAACAAGAATCATATACGTGCAAACTATAAACAACCCCCAAGCTGATAAAAACAGTTGTTGGGGGCTAATGGGCTCTATAGCAATTTACCTGAGCAAAATTAGTTTGTAATTGTTGAAAAAGACCTTCGGAAACCAATGAGTTCAGTCGGGACTTCACCGACAAATGCAGAATAGACGAGTCCCAACAATTTGCGTGGTTTTTCTCTCTCTCAAAATGCTTTGAATATTTATCTGGAGCAACATCTTTTGTACGTTTAGAGCCATTGTCGTTCAACTATTATTTAAATTGACGAAAATCTGATGATTCGATTAGGAGGAAATGCTGTTACCCATTATAGCGCGTCTTTTATGAATAAACTCTTTTTTTTTCTTGCAGATACCATCGCTGAAACAGAACTGTCAAACTCAATTTGTGAAATTGTAAGAAGCAAAGATGATTGAGTATAAAGATGCTGAAGAAAGACAGATAAATATCACCGAATTCACGTCGAATATAAATAATATTCGTATAAAGTTATTAAGTACCATAATTCGTTTCTACTCTGTATTAACATCCTCTTAGCAGCAAGTCAAGAGATACGAGCAGACTGTAAAGACAAAAACGCGCAGCATTTTTATAAAATGTAAAAGAAAAGCGCTGAACTTTCGAGTCCCTTGAATGAAACGATAGACCAGAAATAAATAATTTTTCATATACCTGCGAATATACGGATACTAAAATTGGAGATTCTAACTTATTGCAGATTAAACTTCATGTAGACTTGAACTTGCAGATTTAAACCTGCAGATACGAATTGATTGCAGATTTGAATGTGCAGATCTGAACATTGCTGCTTTGATCTTATAGCAGCTTTGAAATTACAGAATTGAATCCAAATAAAAAGACGTTTCAAAAAGAGAGTTTTGTACAAGTCCTAATATTTTTACTATGAATTATAACCGAAAACATATCCTTCTCTCTACTTGGTAACGCAAAATGACAAAACGATTCATTCGTGAAGCGTGCGAGAGACGACCCTTATTACGGCCATAAAACTGTTTGAATATTATGCTGCTGCTCGTTATTATCACCCTCATTCTGCGAAGAATTAAAAATGGTTCACACGTAAAATTTATGCTCGAGCTCAATGTAAAACTAATGTTCCCAAAAATTCAACTCGACTTTTTCAACGTAAATCTCTTTTCCACGAAATACAGCGGCTTCGACAGGGAATAATACATTGCGGCGCTAATTACTGTATATTCTGCAACTCGCAAAGGGACCTAACCTTCTGTTACCTAGGCAACGAGTAGAAATGCGAGTTTAATTACAGATTTGACAAGAGGCGCCAGATATAAATGAGACGCAATTTATACGCGGACCGCCGCCGCGACAGTCGGCGAAATAAAACATTCAGCCTCGCGTAAAAATCACTCGCAGTTGTCGGAAACTTTGGAATCGATGATTAAGCAGAAAACGTGTTTCTGTTTTAATCTGGATTCGGCTAATTAATGCGCGAAACAAACCGAATTACTGGACTGAAAAATTCTTCTTTTGTTTCATCATCATCAAAGAAAAAAAAAAGAATGTTTTCAGTCTGATAAACTACCGTAGAATTAGTTTGTGTTTTGAGCTCCAAACGACAGAATGCAGTCAACAGACACTATTTTCAAACGATAATTTGATATCTCTCCTCAAAACAGATCTATTTAATTTACTCTTACAATGTTCAAAGCTTTTTTTCACTTTTCTTCACGTTGCCTGGTAACTTTCTCACCATTTTTGAAGTTGCGAATTTAAACTTAATTGTTAGTAAACAAAAGAACAAGTTTAAACTATAGATTATAACAGATACTGTACAAATGTGATCTGAAGATATTGCTAATGAGTACATAACTGAAGTGACTCCTGAGTAAACCCGAATCTGAGGAGAGAGAACAAAATATGAAGTAAATGCTGCTTATTCCATTCATTTCTCGTTATAAAGAAAGCGATGTTGAAAAGTTTATTGAGCGAACCAGCGACTGAAGACGAGACTTTCATCTTAAAACTTTGGCATTAAGAAACATCTCGCATCGGAAGTCGGAAAAAAAATGTATTAAAAACTCAAAGTAATATATAAAAAAAAAAGTTTTCCGAATGTTTCATTTTTATGATAGATTAATACTTTTTTTCCGCACCAATAAAAAGGTACGAGATCTCGAAACATACCACATGTATACATCGTAAAAGTCAAGAAAATGGTTGGAACATCCATACGCCGGCAGCATTCTAATGATCCACGAACGACATACGAGAGATCATCTGTGTTTTAACGCCAGTGCATATAAGGGTTAAATACGGGTAGAAAAGAAGAAAAAAATGGACGTTTATCTGTGCAAACTGAACCATAAAACTATTGAAGGCACATAACTCGGCCCATCATCAGAGCCAAAAAGTAATAAATAATTTGCGGGTATTCCCATAGATTCTATGGAACCTGTTACATGTAGTATCACGGTCTTTTAAGGAATCCATTTCGAGGGTTTTAATGGGATCATCAGACCATCTGCGGATGATCCAGGGTATCGGAAATGGACTTTTGCTGCTCGTATAGATGTTGGTCTGATATAATGCACGTACGTGAAAAAAAAAAGAAGAAGCGAAAAACGCACTAGTTTGAGTGTTATATAAAATTTTTAGAACATGCTTAAGTGTTGGAACCAAAGAATGAGTCCCTTAACGTTATAAATCTTTCAGTTCTCTAGTAAAAAGAGAGCGACGTGGAAAATAATAAACGTGATACGTTTGGACTTTATTAATAATAAATACAAAGTATCTGGGTTATTCTAGGAACATTGTTACTGTTCTTGATATTAGAAGTTTCAGATTAACGTTTGCATCAATTATTCTCAGATATGTAAAGTCGCAGTCATGTTTTGTAGAACCCAAAACACTAGTTTGTTCACTTTTACTCAGATAATAGTGTACACTGTTATCAGATTAAATGTAAACAAACTATTATTATGGGTTCTTTAAAATATGACCGCGCCTTTAAATGCAACTAATAACCGAGAGTTTATTCGCTGAGAAAAAAAAAAACCTAAAAACGAAATTAAAAATGCTGTTCCTAAAGAGATGTCCCAGAGATTTTTAACCTCCATATAATTTTTCCCCCCAAATATTAAAGGTTTTTCTCTATTACCAGGAAGCAAAAAGAAAATAAACAACAATTTCCTTCGCAGATCGCAGTATTTAGAATATAAACAGTCTCCGTGAATAGAAAATTACGTCGTGAGAAGAAATCAATTTCGGTATACCCCGTATCTCCTACCATTGAATACACAATCAATTGCACGGGTTATTAACCTTCCATTCAAACGGTTGCTAATGCATCTTCGTTCCTTTTTTATACTGTCTTTCTCAATACAAATCCCAGCATTTCCTTTTTCCAGAAACTTCTATTCCACTTTTAAAACAGCTGTCACCCATTTTACTCCGGCGGAGTCTAAACCGATTTCGACTATATCGGATTTAAAAACCCTCTCGAAGAACCGTCCAGTTTAATCCGGGGAGCTCTAACCCAATAGACGGCGAATAAAAAAAAGAAAAGTCTCTCGAACAATCTGCAAAAATTTAAGCGACTCTCCTCCCGTTAGCTTGCAGCAGGTACCCGCCACAACCACAAGGATCCGCTGACGAAACGGAAATTAGATTTTCTCTCCATTACATCAAAATCTCGGGCTACATCAGTTGGAAAAGTCTCCAGCCAAGATAACTCCGTGTGTTTATATGGGAAAATATGGGGCTTTTTGTCATAGGATACTGCTACGGCATCCGAAAAAAGAAAAGAAGCCATAAACGAGATCATTTTTCAGAGCAAGGTTTCTTTTTTTTTAAACATTTTTCTTTTGTTTTTTTTTGTTTCTGTATAAGAGTTAATAGCGCAGAAGAAAATTGAACTAACTTAAATGATACATTTTTAATGCATTTTTTTTTGAAATATTGGTTCTTCTTCGATCGTTACAACGGAGATAGAACGATTTCATTCGCTGTTAACCAGTCTCGGACTCCAGAGTCACGCTACGTAACACGCAAAATAATCTATAGTATACTCCGTAAAAGAAATTGGTTGTTTGCAATTTGCATTCGGAAAATCGCAGTTTCTAGGAGTTACTACGCATTCTGTACACATGAGGGTAGCAAACAGTGGGGGCGATTCACTTCTACATCTAAGCCAAGAAATGGACACTTATCCATGGTTACTGGTAACCGTATGAAGGGGCCCTAAATAACTTAGCTAAGAATACATTTCTTTGCTTAGACGTGTGGACGTGAATCTCCCCCAATGGGCTTATAAAACTTCGAAATAAGGATACTGGATCCCATTCACATCGATATTTGTGAAGTTGAAATCATTAAAATCAAAATTCTTTCGGCAAAGAGAAAAGCATGAAAATTATTTTAGTCCTTTAAATGAATAGTTGTCACTCACAACTACGTCGAACGATGGGTTAAAAAGGGGGTTCTGAACCCAGTTTGATATCTTGGAACAAAGGTCGAATCCTCCCAATAATTAGGATGTGCGAGTAAAGTTGATCGTCTATTTATTCAACCTTATAACGAATTATTGACAGATTCTGCGTCTCCCAATTATTTCCATTACGAAAGAAATCTGCGATACAGCACAGCAACCGAGTGTAACCCCATCTGTACTGTCTCTCTCGCAGCTCTAAATCCATCCACGTCTAAACAGGCGCGACCTGCGGTTTAACCATCTCTAAAGCACTATTGATTAGCAAAAAAATCAACAGTTCCTCCAAGTCCACCTGCGTCCTCTTAGAGCCCGTCTAATTTATCATGAACCCGCGTCCATATATCACTCGCACGTGACAATATGCACTCTTTTCCTTCTCTCATTTCTTTTTTTTCGTCGTCGTCTGACTGCAGTTCTTAATTATGCAGTGTCGCAAAGTCTTTCGCTTCTGTCAAGACCTCTGCAGATCCCCGGCTAACAATGCCTGGGTGATTTAGCCATTCTTAATTGAATTCTGTGAACCTTATAAGTTTGTTTACACCTTTCTGTTTAATTGGGGATAAAGAAAATAGATTTTGATTAGCTTTAAGAAACAATAAAATGTCACAGTTCTTATTTTAATTAAACTTCTCTGAACTTTCTGCTTCTCTTCCAAATTTTCCTGACACTTTGGGATTATTATAACGGAGCATCATTATTAATCATGAGGAAATTATCTGAATTACATGGATGGATGGCGAAGTTTTTTATCTAACGCGATGTGACAAAGCGTCCGTATCAACGATGGCCACGTTTTGGGGTCTGTCGAGAAATTAATGCACCACATTATGAAGAGGATTTACCCAGTTCATACTCGTTGCATTTCTTTGGACAACAAGATTAGAACTGCAAGAAACAACGGCTTATGAAACTTCGAAATGGCACTAGATTTTAAAATTACTTTCACATCGATATTCGTGAAAGTTGAAATAATTAAACCCAGTACTTTTTCGGGGAAAAAAAATGCATGAAAATTATTTAATGCTTTAAATGAATAATATTGTGAGTAAAAAGTGTTTACTCACAACTATCTTTGCTCTATTTTTTACGAAAAACCAGAGTAAAGATGATGGTGTTTTTTTTCGTCAATTGCATAAACTTCAATGATGAGCTCAAGCAAGATCAACAATATTAACCACTGTGCTTTAAATAAAAGATCTACTTTGTAATTAAATGGCAATTATTACTGTTCCCGTAGAAACAAATTCTCCAACTTTTGTAGAAGGAAGGAAAAAAAAATCTAGTTGCCTCTCAGTTTTGGACATGGTCCATTTTTGTTCAATTTAGGAAACGATATAGGAAACATCAAAAACCTCTCGGACCCGAGGCAATAAAACCGACCATTATTTCGGCTGCAGCTAACACAGCGAAAGAGAGAGAAAAAGAAGACAGAACCTAATTATTCGAACGGTATCATATAGAGTTATAGGCTGTTTTAGACTAAAACCGAATTAAATCATTACATTGAATGCAGGTGAACATTAGAATCATTACACGATTTTTAAATAACCCTAACTCTGCAGTACAAGATACTTTCCTTTAGTGAGTCTTGAACCAGGTTCCAATCCCGGGTTCAACCCAACAGTGGGATGGCAAGTAATATGACATCAGAATATAGTATGAGGAACTTTCAATAAGTTCTCCGCCTGACTAGGTAGCAGTTTTATTCGCCCCCAATTGTTTTTAGTTGCCGTAGAAACATTGAAACAAGATAAATTGCCAAATCTTCTTCAAAAAGATAAGGATATAAGTTTAAATTTTAAAAAATTGGAAAGTTATTTGAATTTTCCTTCCTAGTCTTGTCGAGAGTTTAATGAACGTCATATTATGTTCCGTATGTGCAGACCGTAACAACGAAGACAGGGGATAGGAAATACATCCCTACGACTGCTGGCAATTATTGCGAAGACAGCTGTTTTTCTTCTCACGAGACATGGTGCGCGTTTCTGTTTGCGGACACAACACACCGCGTTCCAAGTCTAGTGAGAAGAAAACAGCAGTCGTCGCAATCGCCAGCAGTCGTAGGGTTGTATTTCCTATCCCCTGGAAGAGATTTAAACAATAAATACCGATGAATATGAGAGACAGACAGAGACACGTGTGATGTGCCAAGACAGTAATGAACGGAGAAGGATCGTTTGTTACTCACCGTATTTTTACTTATAACTTTCTTTAAGAAAAAAACGCATTTTTTACTAGAAAAATACCTAGGTAAATAAAACAGAAATATTACGATAATTTTTTACGATTGTTTATAATTTTATATCATTATTTCGTAGCTACGATAAAAAGAGGGAGAATTTGTCTTCTCCCTTGGAATTATATTTTGATCCGGAATGAGTTAATATTACGTGGTTTTATTTGAACAAAATATTCCTATATCGGAGTAAGTGGGAAAACGTAGTTTTCCGTTACGGAGAGAGAGATGGATATCGTCCCCCTGCGGCTCTTTTCAAAATTATTTCTCATCTTCTAGAAAACATTCTTCAAAAAGAGCAGCGCACGGAAAGAGACTGTGTGTGTGTGTGTGTGTGTTTACAAACGAGACGAGTAAGTAAAAAATTCAATTTCGCCATTGCGATTCTCCTTTAAAAGAGACGGGATGCAGATGGGGAAATGAAATCACTCCAAGACGTTGCTGACGGAAGGAGAAAGAAAAAAAAAACAAAGAAATGCTTCGATTGACTGTATTGTCAGGGATTCCGATAGGAATTTCTTCCCCTCAAGTGTGCTGACGACGACCAGGTAAACATCTGAGGCAATATACAACTTCGAATGCGAAAATATTTACCTGAAAATAGCAGTGGAACGTTCTACTTTCCTTAAATAATGAAGGATGATAAAAAAAGTTTACATTTTACAGAATTAATCTTTTAATTATAAAAATAAACTTTAGACGAGGGCTGTGGTTCGTCATTTTCAAAATTAACCTGATATATATTTTATAATATATTACAATAAGCAGATTGCCAGATACGTTTCGAAATCCTTTTCAGGGTGTCTCATAAACTTTGGATGTTATTGTTATTAATGAAATCTTATGATGTTCTTTAAAGTTAGTTTTAAAAAAAAATCCACCCCAAGTGCGGTGATTTTGAAAATATAATTGTGGGTGTAATGCGAAGGGAATATGATATTTGGACTCGTATAATTATGTAAAGGGCACAAGGTGTATTTACTGCGTGTATTTATCCTTAGTACCGTTATTCACTGCAAGTTGTACTGTAATCATTTTTGATTGGAATTCGTTGTTACAGATTGTAAGAACATACTCAAAAGTATGAGTACAGGATGATTTTCTTTCAAGTGTCAATAACTGAGAACGCGATTTTGAAGGTGTAATTCCTTTTGTAAGGGTCCATCAGCACAAATCTCTGGATACGTTACAATCAGACGGAAACTGAGGATATTACCATTTTTTTTTACCACGAGCTCGGCGAACAGAAATCGAAAGGAGATGATTCAAGCTGTTTTCTTTGCGGAGACACCGAAACAGAAAAATCCTAACTATAATTTATTATTATCATCTCTAATTAAAATGTTATTATCCGCGGAATTTTTACTTCTTAATTATAAGCAAATCTGGGGATCGTGGTATCAAGAATTTTAATCTTTATTCAACATCATAAATTACCATCTAATCATGGCACGGATTATTTATTAAAGAAATTTTTTTAAAAAAAGAAAACAGCGTTTGGATATCTTCATTATATCGTGGAATAATTAACAACAACAATAAAGTATTATCATTAGTGGGCAAAGAGCCATCAATTATAATTAAAGATATTGCGGGGAGTAAATTACACGTATAATACCCTATCTACAGAGCTCGTAATTAGTGCTTCGTTTTCTTTGACAGTGCGGTAAGACTTTTGGAATGCTGCACCTTTTTCTGTTCGCTAGAATCGAAAAAAAAAACTAATTCTCTACTCTTTATACGAATGGAAGTCAATACATTGAACGAATGCTAATTATGAAATATACTTTATATTGTTTGTGGGGGTGTCTTAAACGGCAAAGAAACATATGTAAAGCTAAATAATAAGTTAGGAACTTTATGGTTATTCCCATTTTAGCTGATAATTTCACGAATTTTGACGAGGATTCCACATGCAGCTTTAACGCAAAAAACTGTATGTCGAATTTAAAAGAATTTGATGCAATTTCTGGATCCGAGTCGACGAATTCTTCGACAATCTGTTCCGAAAACTAGCTGCCTTTAATTTTAACAGTATCAAGTTTTACTTAATTTTCTAAGGCAGAATTACCCAAGCAATTTCATAAACTCTAGAATTACAGATCTCTTTATAATGAATTTGCTTAGTGCATTTTATAACGAAAAAAGAGAAAATAACTCTGTATTACTCCGTAAATCACGCAGAAGCGCAAGTCTTTCAATGATTCCCTTTGTTTCACAAGATTTCTTAATAAAACACCGGGGGTATACAACACTGTAAGCTAAACTGTTCGTATATCTTTCTATATCTTAATATAAG